>BGNK01001114.1:3027-30533 GCA_003297005.1 Symbiodinium sp. clade A Y106 | reverse complement strand
GGCCTACAATTTTGGGGTTCCTTATTATGATTATATGTGGTTCCTTAAAGGGTAGGTCTTGTCGGCTACAGGTACTTAAAGGATCATGGGACTTAATAACTGGGGTTATAATTAGGCCTGCAATTTTGGGGTTCCTTATTATGATTATATGTGGTTCCTTAAAGGGTAGGTCTTGTCGGCTACAGGTACTTAAAGGATCATGGGACTTAATAACTGGGGTTATAATTAGGGTAACTATACTTTTAACTACTTAAAAGCCCAATTAAGGTACTTATAAGCTTACTTGCTAAGTCCCATGATCCTCCAAGTACCTGTAGCCGAAAAGACCTACAATTTTGGGGTTCCTTATTATGATTTCTACATGTGGTTCCTTAAAGGGCGGGTAGGTCTTGTCGGCTACAGGTAGGGTTTATGGCTGTACGGTTTTAGGGTTTATAGGGTATGGGGTTTAATTAGGGCTTAGGGTTTCTGATTTCGGGTTTAAGTGTTTTCGGGCTTGTACGGTTTAGGGTGACACCCTGACAGCTTCAACGGTGCTTTTTGTTGAATTGGACGGGGTCTTGAATTTTGCAAGGATCCCTTTAGGGTCCTCTGACCCTAACGTAGAACAACCCATTTCCCGATTGTCAGATCTGTCTATACAAGAACCGCACTCCTGAACAACGTGAATATCTATGGAGTGCCGTGCTGAAAAGTGCGCAGCGCAAACGACATCGTGATCGAAAGGATTCTGAACCCTATGAAGGCTTAACTCCGAGGCCCTAAACCTGCTTATAAGCCCATATTCTTTGAAAGCCCGAAACCGTAATAGTATTGCCGTTCTCAGTATCATTGTGCTGAGTTTTAGGTCTACTTCCTCGGGGTTTAGATCCTCTCTGTCTTTATATAAACACAAAACCAAATAAAGCCAAGTAAAGACAAATAAAGACAAATAAAGCCAAATAAAGCCATATAAAGCCAAATAAAGCCATATAAAGCCATATAAAGCCAACTAAAGACAAATAAAGACATTAAACAACTTTTAATTTTTCCAAACTTTAAAAAATTTTTAAACACTTTTTAAAGAGAGAAGTAATAATTATTTCTGTAGTACATATGCTGCTATTTTTCTGTACTACTGTTGTTCTCTACCTTTCTTGTCATTGTTATTAGTATAAACTCTATAAACCCTTCAATCGTACATATTCTGCTTAGTAATAAGAACCCTTCAAGGAAGGCCTTCGGCTGCCAGGGTCTCCAGCACATTCTGGGCGGCGGCAGAGATCGAGGCCACAGCGACCGCAGTGGCTGCGACCCGCTCCTGCTGTAATGTAGGGGCCTTAATAATTAGAATAAGGGTCCTTTAAGGGGATCCCTCAAAGGGGTCTACAAGGGATCTATAAGGGTACTATAATACATAGGGGCCTTAATAATTAGAATGGGGTTCCCTTTAAAGGGCTCCTTTTTTTAGAACAGGGCTTTGGGGCCAACTATATACAGAAATAGGGTCTGCGCTTGGGGATGCTTGCATATGCTCCAGAACCATCGAAAACAAGTCAGCGAGGTTCCGATACTATAGCGGCCTTAATAATTAAAATAGGGTTTTGGGGCCCATTATGCTACCATGATAACAAGGAGCCGCCAAAATAGTATAGGTAGTTATTTAGGCTTCTTCCGATAGGCTGCCTTCATCACTATCTCGGGCAGGGTGCTCTGATGCGTCATGCTTCCAGATTTCACGGTCATGACTTCGGGAAACCGCGGGCTGGCATTGAGGGTTTGGAGATGTCATCAACACAGTTACAGTTCAGGAGTCAGGAGGCAACGTTGAGGCTATGGGGACCGTAGCGGGCTCAAGATGCAAACCTACCTTGGACACTTACCAGGCGCATGTTCTCGGCCGCTGCCACTACTGGAGCCACGACAAAGGCTGCCACATGAAGAACAACCCGTAAACTGCAGCTGAAGTTCAAGCAAACGGCTTGGGGCTCGCATGGCTCGCGTACAACCAGACCCTGCCTCAGAGAAGGCCTTAAGTGCCTGCGAGTCCCGGCCACCCTGGCGCAGAGTACGACTCGCAGTTCACGCAACGCATCAGTCAGTTCACGTTCACGAAGCCCGTTCTCTGTCGATTGATCTACCTACTGGTATCAGCGTGTTTTTCGACCCCTACTCTTGCTTCGTTCTAGGCATTTCATATAGATTTACAAAGCGACACAGGCAGCGAGGGAGTGTGGTGTGTGTGTGTGTGTCACGCACGCACGCACGCACCGTGCGTGCGTGCGTGCGCGCGCGTGTGTGCGTGTGTCTTAGGGAGGCATGCTCTAGGTACGAAAAACAGCAGGCAGAGTGGAGATGAATGGATGAACAGAGACATGCAGTCAATACAACAGATAAATACGAGACAGAGGCGAGACAGAGATATGCACAGAGAGCAGATGGAGAGAGAGAGAGATACATATATATATATATATATATATGATTATATACGTATACATACATATGTATATACACACACCAAAGGACAAATCGACCCAGACACACTACGCAGACAGGGCCGACAGACGTAACTAGTCCGCAGCTAAGAGCACTAGATCGATAGAGATTGGAGGGCAGTAATATAAGGGCCTGAATAATTAGAATCGCTTTTTTCTTCCCATTAGACTATATGTATAAAAGGAACCCCCAAAATAGTATTGATAATTAAAGTATTTAGGCCTTTATAGTAAGTCATTGCGTCATCTCAGGAGTCCTGAAGGTACGGGTAATGGGGGCTTGAAGTTGTCGGCCGGTACAGTAGCCTTTCTACAGATACTTCACGGTGTGCCTCCTTCTGAGCCGCGTCAGCGTCCGCTGAGGTGGTACCAGGCCTTGCAAACCGATTCTAGATTCTAGATCCTACTACAATGCACCTGACCTGCCACTAGAAAAGATCACAACTGCCACACCCGGATCCTGTTTCTAGGGACCCTCTCCCTTGAGACAGATGCCTGGATTCCTCCGCTCGCCACGGGGTCGAAAGTGGAGGCGTGGATACCATGGCCGCCTGAATTCGTTGACCGAGACTCTCTCACTCTCATGTCGGGAACCAAGTACCATACACACAGGCTCTCCCCAACGAGCATGACGATTCATGACGATTACTTTGTACACGCTGGCGAGACTCCCATGTGACGGATCTTCTCGCATGGGCCTGGGCCTTCTCGATCACATCTGCCGCCGGCAGCTCTGCGGCACCAGTCTTCTCCAACGCCACCTCTGTATGTCACTTTGCCGACCCCAAGGCTCCCTGCCACCTCATTTGGGCCCTAAGCACGCCGTACATGGCAAGTCGACGATGCTAGCTTAAGATTAGCTTCGGTCTTACACGATCGTCTTGAATCTGGAACCGCGAAGCCGCTTTCCCTGACAGTAGCATCCAGCCAAAACCTGCATTGACTACAGACACATCCACGTTGCCTGAGTCCGGAAAGACTGTAGCACCTGGCAGCAAAGGCAGGTGAACGTGGCTTGGGTCACGGCACCAGGCTTGACGACATTTCAATGGCGACGCCCTCGCAAAGATCTTGAAATCTGAAGCGTGGACGCTGCCTTCTCTGCGACTGCAGTGACGCTGACCTTGGCCACCTCCAGCTGTCATGTTTCTGGTAGTTGTTCGCCCACTCAAACCCAAGAGATCATATGTCATTCGGCTGTTCGCGGCACGCAGGAACAACTGTTCACGACACGCAAGAAAAAGCCAAGTGGGACTGAGAGTGCTCAGAAACGAATGACAAAGCACACTGAAAAACCTCTATGGGACCACTAACAAAGCATGAGCATGAAAACACAACAGCACAAATAAGCGCTCTTGAATTGCAACTGCAACACATCTGGATACACATCGCAACAGGAGCTAAGTAGGCAGCGGCGACGATGGCAACAGCGTCACCACCACCATGACGACGACCACCGCCGCCACAATCACGACGAACACAGCCAGAGCAGATTCAATAGTAGTAAAGGCGGCAGCACCAGCAACTGCAAGAGCAACACCACGGCGAAATGGCAACACCAATTGCCAACAAAACGGCATGACAGACAGGACCGTGCAACGACAATTCCAACCACGGCATGCTCAGTTAAGTTATAGAAGGAGGAACAAAAAACAACAGCGGTGGGACACGTAGCCATCAGAATCACACCGTGATGACAATGGGGATGCTGATGATGGTAGTGGTGGCTCATGATGTCGGTGGTTTATCATGATGACGATGATAATGACGATGATGATGTTGGTGATGATGATGATGATGATGGGGAGGAGGAGGAGAAAATTGAGGATGAGGATGATGATGATGATGAGGATGCGGAGGATGATGATGATGATGAGGTATGAGCATGAGGATGATGATGAGGATGAGGAAGAGGATGAGGGGGATGACGATGAGGACGAGCATGACGATGATGATGAGGATGAGGATGATGATGACGATGATGAGGATGATGGTGACGATGAGGAGGATGAGGATGAGGATGCGGATGTACTGGTGCTAATGCAGACGGAGGCTCCATCCAAGCTGTCTTCCGCTCTTCTGCCAGTATGCGAAGTGCCTTCCGGCCAGCCGCCTCTCCGCAGCGACAGGAGACCAACAAGCTGTCACCCGGATCAGATCAAGGTTCTCTTCGCAAGCACGACTCAGCAAGAGCACGAGGACCAACAGCAGAAACGTCCTAAAATCATGCTAAAACGACAACTAGCAAGCAATTTCTCCTCGCAAGGCATAGGTCTTAACAAATGCCTAGTCGGCCTAGTAGGCAGGCAGAGGAACCGAACACCAGAGATGTCAAAAAACGAGAAACCGCTTCGTTCGATGGTCATGTACTAGAACCATGTCATGGAACCGTAGCGCTTCAGGCTCAAAAAGCTGCACAAACGACATTCGCACGAGGTCATTAGAAGTCCCTCAGCCTTGACGTGCCCCCAAGGCTGACCCCGTACTACGGCACTGACGGCAGAGACTCCTTCCGCAAGCGCTTTGGCTGCCTCCACTCCTGCGACTGCGACTTTCTGGGCTGCAGGATATTCACCTTCACAGGCGAAAAATCTCGCAGCTCTACATCGCAAAGCCAGGGGGATCCGAAGGAGCAAATTCCAGACTCGACTCGGACCTCTAAAGCCGTGCTAGCAATGTCAAAGCTGACGACATCAAGTACCATGAAAGCCATGTGGCAGCTGCTTCCCTGCTGCTCGCTGTCGCCAGCTTCCACATCAGCCCTCTCGCCAGACCTAGGTTGATGCTCGATGCAAAATATACGCCTACTTGTCCAATATCGAAGGAAACTTAAGGTTAAACTTTGAGCTAATATGAGGATTACTAAAGTACCCCCGAAAAGGTTAAAGGTTACCTAGTCTACTACTAAGTATGCTGGGGCTACCAGGAAGATTTGGTGCTGGTTTTGCGGTGGCTTGCAGTCTAGGATTGTCACCGGTTGCATCGCTACTAGTGGGCGGCGATATGCAAACACACACAGCTGGGTGAAGAGTCAGCAAGGCCAACGCTAGGGTACTCACAGTCACCTGAGCTGACACAAATCTCCCTGAACCCTGGCAGACCTGGACTTTGCACCCTCTGGCAGTGCCTAAACCGCGAAGCCAAGTGCCAATACCAAACCAAGATGAAACTTAGACGAACATAATGATAAAGAAACAGATTATCCTAAATTGTTCTTTATTGCTTGTGTCAACCCATTTAATGGAATGGCATCGAAACGAAGATTAGACAGCGTCAGGCCACCTGGCATCTTGCCATGAAGGTCGGCTGCTGTCCCGGCGTAAGAGGTGATCCCAGACTCCACGAATCTTGAATGGCCAGCTTTGTTCCAGCTCGGCCAATGCCTTGTAGACATCCTGCGCTTTGAAGTAACCAAGGAGAAAAAAGTATAGACTTGTATTTCATAACGATTCCTTTTAAAGCAAGAGGCTCTCTTTAGGTAAGAGGTCCCACAAAAAGTAGTAAAGCATGATACTCTAAAGCCCAGCATCAGACATGCTTGGCAACACCAGAGTGGCCTCCAGCCCTCCCACGACAGCGGCCCAATCGATTGGGGCGCCGGGGGCGTAGCAGAAATCTCCGACGTACCGTCTCTGTAGGCGGGACAGGCGTGTCATGTGCGATGCGCTGACCTTGCGCGGAACATCCGCATATCCGCCGAACATCTTCGCAAGTGCAAAGGCAACGCTCTCGAAGTCAGGCTGCGCAGCTGCAGCGAAGGATGCAGCATCCTCTGCAGATGCCAGCTGAGAGGGAGGTCGATGGATCAGCAGGCAGCTGTTGTAGCGCATCTCGAAGACATGGCTCATCTCCGCACAGCCGGCATCCAGTGCCTCTGCGGCGCCGGAGGCCTCCAAAGCTTCCTGCACTGGAGCATCGATTCAAATCAACCGAAGAGTTAGAGCTTCTTTTAAATTTTAAAGTGTAATAGCCCCATATACTCCGCATGAAGTCAAGAAAGCTCACTCCACAGAGACAGATAGGTTTAGGTTTCGAGGTGATCAGATAAGAAATCTGATGCCAAACGCTTTTAAGGCCATTAACCCTCATGACATCCCCATTCCCATGACATGGCCTCGAAATCCGGGGTGTGCTCCAAGGCTGGATACACTCCAGCAGCAGCGATTGCAGCCTGCGCTGTTGACTTCCCCACATGCCGTGGCGACTTACATCGACTTACCAACCTCCAACTCCAGAACCCTAAACCCTCAACCCTTCGCAACCGAATTGGCCCTGGGCCGTGAATCCTGAACCAAGCAGGCCTCGGCAGCAAGCATTTCCTCCACAAAGTCCCCGGCACCATGACGCGAAAATAAGCGGCAGATGTGAAGCCATGCCTAACAAGTATTTGGCAGCTTCAGCTTGCAGTGCCAGGCATCAGTACCCACATTCGCATCTGACTGCAACCGCTCATTCTACTGCGCCGCCCGACGACTCTTCTACCGCATGCTGCTGGCTGCCTCAGCAGGCTCGCCATGTGCTGCGGCCTTCGCATAAGAGTCCGCCGCAGCCTCGTATCCCAAGCCAAGTCATAGCAACACCGTGAACCCTTAGCCCCTGAATGCTAAGCTTTGAGCCCAACCCCCGAGCCCTAAGCCCGAAATGTCCCACACTCCGAAAAATCTATGAATCCTGTGAGAGCAGGCAGGGTGCCTCGCCCTGACGAACACAGACAGACCAGCAGCCAAACTTCCTATTGAGTGCCTTGTTCAAGTACAGCGTCAAGCGTGACAGCTGTAATGTAGTAAAGACAGTAATAACAATAAGAACATTGGCAGCAGCTACAGCTACAGCAACAGCAGCAAGACAGCAACAGCGGCAACAACCAACACCAGCACCAGCACCAGCACCAGCATCGGCACCAGCACCAGCACCAACCAGCACCAGCACCAGCGCCAGCGCCAGCGCCAGCGCCAGCACAAGCACCAGCACCAGCACCAGCACCAGCACCACCATCAGTCACAACCACAACAAGAAGAACCAGAACCAGGGCCAGAGCCACAACCACAGCAGAAGCAAAGCAGCAGCAGCACCACCACCACCACCGCCACCACCAGCACCACCACCACCACGACCAACCGCCACCACTAACAGCAGCAGCAGCAGCACAAGCAACAACAGCAGCAACAACAACAACTACGACAACGACGACAATGACAACCACAACTACCACGACAACCACAACCACAACTACTGGTACTACCAACACCACCACCACCGCCGCCGCCGCCGCCACGACAACAAGGAGAAGGACAAAACACAGAGCAAGAGCAAGAGCAACAACAACAACAACAGCGGCAACAGCAAAAGCAAAGCAAGAGCAAGTGCAAGCACAAGAACCAGAACAATAACAAGAACAACAACAGAGGCAGCAAGAACAAGAGCAAGAGCTGGAGCAAGAACAAGACCAGCAACAAGAATAATAACAATAAAAAGAACAAGCAAGGACAAGAAAGGAACAAGAACAAGCACAGGAACAATAAAAATAAAACGCACAAAATAAGAAAAATTAAGAAAAAACAATAACAGCGACAAGAACACCACCACCACCCCCGCCGCCGCCGCCGCCACCACCACCACCACCACCTACAACAACAACAACAAACAAACAAAGGCAAGCAACGGCAACAGCAGCAGCAGCGGAAGCACCACAAAACATTCGTACGAAGACTGGTCATTCCGTTCATTACCCGGCAAAGCCGATTACAGTGAAAAGCTCTCCACGCCATTTACAATTTGGCTTGAAACTGCTGTAATTAGCTGCATCAACCCCCCCCCCCTCTCGCTCTGGCTGCCAGCCTGAATGCAGGAGCAGTTCCCCAACGAGACCCTCGCCCCCGCTCGGAGCAACGCAGATGATGAGCCCACGAAGCCACCATGCGCGGCCTGGGCTAAGTGCCCATGCAGCGTTAATGCAGAATATCGGGCATGACGTATCTTTGTATTTCCTGCGCTCAATAGTTTCATTCTGCAAGACAGAGGTACATTAAGAAGTTTAGTGAGTTCGGTCTCCTGGGACGGTTTCAACCTGTAGTCCCAATATCTCACCGCTTCTGTAGCAGCTTCTTCTTCTTCTTATCCACCTCATCCCCTCTTCCTGACCATGATTGCTTCCTGCTACTGCGATTGCGAGCCAGGCGAGTGGAAGTGTAAAGTAGCCGAGCTGCATACCAGAGTGGAGAATGGCCGAGGTCATCCAAAGCATTGACCGGTGCATGGGGCTGACCTAACAATTCGTTCAGTACGGAGATTCGGCAGCTCTCCAGCCCTGGCCGGAGTAGAGCAGTATGCAGAACCGTTCGCCCACCAACCTTTTGAAAAGTTGGAAGCAGCAGCTCTTCGCCAGCCGCCAGCTGATCCCCAAAATCCAAACATCGACCCGAGTCTTCCCAGTAATTCATGAGCCGTCGCTTGTCGCTTAGCTCTCGCTCTAAGGCTTCCAGCTCGGTGGCGTCCTGGCACTCCACAATGACTTCCCCTCGGCCACTGGTTGCTGTCAGGTCTGCATGAGCTGCGAGCAGCTCCTGCACAAGCACAGAGTCGTGCCGAGCACTCGCCAACATGAGGGGGGTCCAGCCAGATCGGTCGAAGAGGTCAACTTGTGTGTTCGAGGACCTCGCGATCTCTGCAAGTTTGGCATCTACCTGAGAGGCTGCAATGTGCCAAAGGGAGTGCCCCGTAGAAGCCTGTTGCGCATCACAGTTGCCACCAGTTCTCAATTTCTCCCTCACGCTGCGGCTGTCCCCGGCAACGGCTGCCGCCAGCATGGCCTCGTTAAATTCCTGCTCATGCAGAGCGCGCAGGCGGACGCGTGCTGGGTGGAGCTCCTCCGCACTGATGCCGGCTCTGAGCGAGTCATCGATAAGCTGCTGCAGCTGCATGGAGTCCTCGGCCACGCTAGCTTCCAAAAGCTGCACGCGCAGCTCCTCCTGATAACGGCCATGGCAAAGCCAGTCATAGCGGTCCTCCGGGCGTCCAAGCTCAGCAGATCGCTCTCAGAAGCATGTAATTAACCAAACCAAACGCGCAAGTATCCCGCCCCCCAGCTCTCAAAAGCGATGTCGCTTGAAACCTGGCCGGTTCACACTTTCGCAAAGAGTCTCAAGAGTCCCAAGCCATACAGGCTTTGACCCTTTACGTTGAACAAAAACCTGGTTGCACAGGTGTAGGCCCTGGACGATGATGTATGTAAGTCCCAGTTAAGCCCTCCAGAAAATGGCAACCGAAATCGCACAAGCCTCAACCCGCCCGGGCTCCTGATTCTGCGATTAAACCACAACCCCCGTAGAACCCTCATAGAGAACCCTTACCGGGTTCCTTTAAGGGGAACCCTATTTTAGAACCCTATTGTACCCTTTAAAGGGGAACCTTATTGTAGAACCCTAGAGTACCCTGTAAAGGGGACCCGAGTCCTGGAGGGGTCGGTAGCGATGGGGGCCAATCCCCAGCCGCACGGCAGCATCGATGAAGCTCTGGACCTCCAGGAAGGCTTTGGGCGAGGTTTTTTTGTTAAAGCTCCTTTTTCCTTAAAGGGGCTGAAAAGGGGCGTAAAAGGGGCTTAAGTTTGGAGTTCGTCGATTTCGGGGCCGCTTTGGGCTCAGCATCAAGTCAATGCCCAACATGTATAGGGGGCTACCTACGACCCGGTCGAAAGAGCACCCCCTGATGAGAGAGTCAGAGAGTCAGAGAGTGGAAGAGACAGAGCGACAAACAGAGAGGGAGAGAGCGAGAGCCAAGTGAGAGCGTTCGAGCGCCCGCGGCAAAGACCGGCATCGGCCTCACATCACCGAGAGCAGACCATGACATTCTTTTACACCCTATGTCAACAGCTTTGCAAACAGAAACCCAAATCGGACCCGGCAAGAACCCGCGTAAAATCGATCAACAAAACCCAGTCAAGTCCATTCAGAAAGCCCTGCTAAGAACTAAGAAAGACGACGCAGGACCTCTTCAGGATCTTCAAGCTTCTCGGGATGCTGAAGGTGACCTTCCAGCTCCTGCGTTCTTCTGGGCACTTGAGGACCATTATAACCCATAGGTGCTATTGCTACTGCTGGTGCTACTGCTGCTGCTTCTATTCATTCTTCCTCCTCTTCTTCGTCTTTTTTCTGATGCTTCGGCTTCTTCTCATTTTAGTCTGATGTCAATGAGCGATTATTGTTGCGACTCTTCAACCCTAGGAGTTAGGATTACGGGGAGCCTTGGGGATATAGACCCTCTCAATGAGGTCCCGTTAAAGAGAGCCAGAAGTAGGGTTCAAAGGGGGTCTCCCTCCTACCCAGGACCTATAGGGGAGTTTCCGAACATAGGGGACCCTAATACAGTACCCTGAATAGTAGGATCCTTAATTATAAGGCCCCCAGTAAACCCACAAGCGATTCCCATCGAAAAACTCGCGGGGTCCTTCAACGCCCTGTCCAGCACGGGGCCCAAGGCTCCAGAACCGATCATCGTCTCTAGGGCCTTGGCAGTAGCCATCATACTACGAATGGCAAGAATGATCCCTAAGATCATTTCTCATATTACTATTACTCTTATAATGACTACCATAAATATGATTACTCTTATTATATGATCACTATTGTTATTATGGGCATAAACATGGGCACCACGGTAACAGCATGCTAGTTACTGCGGGTGACGAGAGGAAGAAGCATGACATCGACCAGGGGTGTAAAAGCGAAACTGCTTCAACGCTAATGGTGATTCGTGAGGAGGTTCTCTCTATATTGTTGTGGCTGTTTCGGTGCCAGTCTATGGCGTTCAACTTTCGCAATAGCAGGCGCGAACCCTTCGTCACTGGACAGAAAGAGCAGTGGTGGTAAAACTTCAGGTGCCATCGTAAGTAGCATCAGCAGAGGCAGAGCCAGAAACAGAAACACTGGTAACTATAGTCGCAGCAGTAGTAGCAGTAGCAGCAGAAGTAGAAACAGCAGAAGCCATAGCAGTTTCAGTAGTAGCAATAGCAGAAGTGGTTGCAGTACTAGCAGGAGTGGTGGCACTACAGCAAGTATAGTATAGTAATAGGAGTAGCAAGAGCAAGATCAAGGGTTTGCTGGCAGCAAGGGCAGTGAGAGTAGTTCCCCATTAACCCTCGGCTTCGGAATTTCCGGCTAATACTCTGAGCGGAGCACCACGAAGTAGCGCCCGACCTCGTCGATGCGGCGCGAGAGGAACGCGATCTCCTGTCATTTGAGGGGTCTGCATTAGGGTCACCTTTAACTTCTTTAACATCCCCCAACCCCAAGCCCAAGAGAACACTAAACCCTCCCTCCAGGGCTCATGAACCCACAGAAACTAGCACGGCCTGCCTGCTTCACGTAGCGGTGCGTCATAAAGCACGTGTCCGGTCGGGCGGCTTTGCCCGGGCAACATGCCTGCAAAGCAATGAGGGAGTTTCCAAAAATAGGGGACCCTAATATAGTACCCTAAATAGTAGGATCCTTAATATGAGGACCCCAAAATAACGTAACCCCCAAATTTTCGGAAACTCCCATGAAGCTGAACCAGCTACAATGTGAGGACGGCCGGAACTCCTGATATCGTGCATACAAGAACAGGTGGAGTTAACAGCAGCGCCGTCAAGCGACTAACAACAGCATCGTGAGCCTCATGCTCAACATGACCCAAAGAGCCTGGAGCGGCCAGTGTGCTGGTCGATCTGAGCGAGACCCTCAACCAATCTGGAACCAGCCGCTATGGAGGAAAACCTGATTTCTGTACCCTCATTCAATCTGAATCCCTACAAACCCCAATCCCACCAAACACCCCCGAAGCCCGATAACATAATAATTATGATACCCCAACAAGCTACAGAATCTACTGGTACCGTGTGGCGTGTCATGCGGATGCATGTCAAACTAATCCACCTGCAGTCTGAGAGATATGAACCCTGCGAGCCCTGAAAGTGCGTGCCCCAGCAGCGGTGCCTGGCTTCCGCCCCCAGGTCCAGCCAAGCTCATGATATCAGGTATCAGCTTGCAGTCCACGTCGTCCTCAAATTTTCGGCTGAATGGCTGAAGGGCCCTCAAAACTATAGAAGCACTGAACTCACGAGCATGCGGGCAACAAGGCCGAATGAATCACTGTCTCGACGAAGCACACACCACATCTTTGCAGCGGCTTGACTTGTCTCCTGGCATGCCTTCTCCACTACTGCTTGATAGTGTAACATGCAATGCAGGGTGCCTAGTTTTGCATGCGGCCCGCGGTCGAGTATGGCGTGAATCCAACCAGAATATGCACATACTGATGCCATGATGGGGCACTCGCCTGTTTCAGAAATCCCGGATTATGTGGAAGGCCTTAAGCAAGGCCTTGTGCGGGTAAGGATCATGCTTATGAGCTGTAAGTGCAGATAACATGTCGCATACCAAGGACCCACTGTGTGAAAAAACGACTGAAAGCCGAACTGCTTGCGATCCACCAAAATCAGGAACCAGAAAACTGAGACCTTAGCAGATACATTGAAACCCAAGACCCTGAACTCTGACCCCTAACCCTAAACCCCAAACCCTAAACCCTAACCTCTTGACCACAAACCCCAACCCCTAAACTCTAACCTGACCTTAAAGCCTAAAACGCCTTTATAGAACCCTTATAGATCCCTTCTAGGATCTATATCCCTTTAAAGGAACCCCCTTTAAAGGAACCCACCCCAACCCCGATCCCCAACTTTAAACATACATCCTAAAAGGAGAAGACGAGGCTCGTCGGAGTCGTGCGGAGCTGGGACGAGGCCTCAAAGCCGGGGTTTAGGGTTTAGGGGTTCAGGGTTAGAAAATAAGGGTAGCCCTGTAAACTAGGGTCCCTTTTGAGGGTCCTTTTTATAAGGGTGCCGTGCTATGTTGGGCCTAGTTTGGAGAACTGCACATATATAAGAGCCTTATTAATGAGAATAGGGTGGTTTTACGGGATCAATCGCGGTTCGATCATGAGGTTTAGGGTGTTTAAGATGAGATGGAGCCTTCGTAACTAGAATAAGGCTTTAGGGACTGATAGAGTGTGATGATTATGGGGAGAAAGGGGAT
The DNA here is from genome assembly GCA_003297005.1 of Symbiodinium sp. clade A Y106. Lineage (NCBI taxonomy): Eukaryota > Dinophyceae > Suessiales > Symbiodiniaceae > Symbiodinium > Symbiodinium sp. clade A. The sequence goes on along the minus strand of BGNK01001114.1, from coordinate 16,990 downwards.
GTTAATATGACTACCAATTCTCCGGACGCCTGGATTACGGTTTCAGCTTTTGTTTCCGGGCCTCGGTAGTAGGAGTTAGGATTAGGGGATAGACCCTCTCAATAAGGTCCATTTTAAGAGAGCCATAAGGACCCTTAATAAGGACCCCTAGGTATAGAACCTTAATATCGCGATTATATACCCATTATATAGCCCTCCAGTAGGTCGGGCAAAGAAAGGTCCCCTGTGCAGGGTCTCCCTAATACTACCTACTGTAGAAGGCATAGGCCCAGGCCGTTTTGTTTTGAAGCTGCCGAGCACCTCTCTACTCTAGGCTCCCAAAAGGGCCCTTCATGCCCGGGCCTAACTAACTACTAATACTATTTTTGGTGGTTCCTTGTTATACGTGTAGTATAAAGGGCCCAAAACCCTATTCTAATTATGAAGGCCCTCACTTTATCAAGGAAAAGAATGACACTGGTGTGCTATCTTGCTAATGTCGTTTTGAGCATTCCTTTCGAGACAAGCCTGCCCACGTCACGAAGCCGAACACCGATGCGACTCCGCCCCTTGTACAGAAATCCGGCCGGGGCCTTGGAAGGCATGCCCCATGTCTCCATCACCTCGGAATCGACACTACAAGGGTCATCACATGCAAGCTGCTGCAGGCTGTCTGATTCGGGCTGCACCTTGCCACGACGCTTCTGCATGCGAGAGGTTTGAAGCATGGGTGACTTGCTCATTCTCACTCACGCGCAAGCGCCCTGCATGAATATCCGAGGCATTGCTTCTCCGTCCCCTTGCATCTCCGAGTTTGTGAAACTTTTGCAAGGGCCCCCGGCGAGGTTGGCGAGGGGTGCCGACGACGTGTGGCGGCCGGCGTATTGGCTTCTGAAAGCCTTGGATGAGTCCAGCTGCAGCTTCTCGCTGTCTGGTCTCCTTTCTCTTCCGTACGATTATTATTATGAGTTATGATTATTACTACTGTTACGATTTTTCATATTTTTGCTATTAAATATTACTATCATTGCTACTACTAAGACGTACTGTATGCGCTCCCCGCAATGAGAACAGAACATTGCACACCCATCGACACACATCTAGAATGACAGAAAGCTAGAGAGGTTCAACGAATCCGTATCTTGCCTTCCAGCCGTATCCAACAACTCATTGTGACGGTATGTTACATGTCCAACTTGCATCGTCGCACTACAAAAAGCCGGAAAACGTTCAGTCTCACAGCTTCACGAATGTCAATGTTCTTGAACGGCCTACCAACCTGACATGTGTTCATCTGACACGTCATAGATTCCATACAGTCTCGGCACGGCTAAACACAAATCTCAAGCGCTGGATGGCGAGAAGTGCTGATCTTCTGCGACCAGTCGACATGAAGCCGGTACAGCTGCGAAGCCGACTCTCAAAAGCTGGGCAGATGCTTACTAAATCGAGAAATTATCTTATACCCGCCTCTCAACCAGAAACCCGGACATCCAGGCAAAATCTGGCTATCCTCTGAAACCTTGAATATCCAGCAGCGTTGGCTGGAGAGGAGCGAGGACATGCGATGCCTCAGTCCATTCGAAGGCCATTTGGTTATCCGACACGTTCACAAGGATTTGGGCGCAAGAATCTTCGGATGCATGTCGTATTCAACCCGACACTGGCGGACAAGGTTCCTCGCGGCAGGCCGGTGTAATTCCATGGGCTGCAGGAAAAACGATGTGGCCACAGGGTGCGGGGGGTCTGTGAGCAACCGCAAAGATTCCCAAGTGCTCATGATTGGAGGGGCTACGCTTCGCGAAAGCTAGTTCTGATGACCTGACATGAATTTGGGGGGGGGGGGGGGGGGGNGGGCGGCTTGTTGCTGCCTTTGTGCTGGTAAGCTTGCTGCGACTGTACTAGCCCAAGAGCCATCTTACTCAGACGAGTAGCCCAGATGAGCCGACGGCCAAACCCATCATCAAGCGTGCGGCAGATTAGAGATGCAGTCCACCCCGCAACTTCTGTTCGAAACAAACCCTGAAATCTGGGGCCCATTATACTTTAACTAGAATAAGGAACCCCCAAAATAGTATAGGTAATTATCAAAGCCCCTATATTACACCCCCATATTACCCCTTATAGTAACCCTAATAGGACCCTCTTCAAGAACCCTTTAAAAGTAACCCTAGTCCAATTATTTACGCCCCTATACTAAACCTTATAATAGCTTTTACCCCTTATAGTGAACCCCAGAAAGTTGGAACATGAGTTTAGGATGATTAGTGCTAGGATTCCCACTACTTTACCCTAAGGGAATGAGGATAATGATGTTCCAACTTTCTGGCTCCTTTAAGGGTTCCTTTAAAGGGATCTATAAGAGTTCCTTTAAGGATTCCTATAAGGGATCATTCTACTGTAAACGGATCCCTATAGTCGCTTCCTTTTTTTGCCCAGCATGTCCGAACAAAACCCACGGCAAATGAGCGGAAGATGCGAGGCTCCCCCGAACCAGGAAGCTCAGAGACAGGAGTCGACCGAAGCTCTGGGTTCAGGGTTTAGGGTTTCGGACGTTTAGGATTTAGGGTTTAGGGTTTGGGGTTTGGGGTTTAGGGTTTGAGGGTTTAGGGGTTTAGGGGTTTAGGGTTTAGGGTCAGCCCTACGATGCCTCAACCGTTTAGTCTTGAGTGCTTGGTGGTCGTCTTTCGTCTGATCCGGGGGAGATCCTGCTGTGAGGGTCAAAGGCGTCTTAGCCTGGAGGCTCACTCACATCTAACAATCTACGCTGGCAAACGCTGGCATCCACACCTGAGTGTACTGGAGGGTGCATGCATACAGGCAGGCAGGTATGTACATCCATGTATATGTAGAATCTAGAGGTATGTATGATTTGTGCGAGTGCGTATGCCTTTGGATGTTTTGAAGATCGCCAGGGCTCCCAAACTCAGCAAAAAAATCACGAATAACGCAACCATTCGCACGGCGGCTTGTTGCCCAAAGTGAACCTGCAAGCGAATCCCGACATGCCGTTGCCCACTGCCCTAGCCCCTTGGAGGTACGTCCCGTTCCTGTACAAGTTGCTCGGAAATCATCTCCTTAACCTTGTGTATCCTTGTGTGCTAGACACCTGGGCTGTGATACGACTCAGCCGTCTGTGCACTTTCAATAGGGGGCCCTATCTAATAAAGACCCTAGACAAACGACTTCGGATTCTTGGCGGGCTCCCCAATTCACTCGGGCCCGCCTGGGCTCATGACGTTCGGTCTCCGGGGTGCCAGCGAACGCCGATCAGTTGCAGTCTACTTATTGCCGCAACTGGCTGCACGAGTGCTTGCGCTGACGTCTTTCTACACAGACACACACACACACACAAACTATTCAGTCATCAGCGGCGTGTGCTCTATAGGATCATGATATCAGGGCTAGCACCAAGTAGCTATACAGACGCATATACTTATGTACATATGGGCGTGTGCTTGTGCATAGGTGCAAGCATGCATGCAGGCACATACATGTCTGCCTGCTTGTGTATATCTGCGGATGCATACGTACATGCATACATACATACATATATATATATATACATACGTGCATGCATGCATACCGTACATATCATACAGATCATACATATCATGCATGCCTGTGTACATATGTGTATGCATGCGGCGTATGACTATGTATAAACACATATACATGACATGCATATACATATACACATACATATACATGTACATATACATATACATCTACCTATACAAATGTAGATATACATATTCCTATACCTATACATAAACATATACAAACACTTATACATATACATGTACTTATACACATACATATACATATACATGCACACACTTACATTATAGATATAGATGCAGATACAGGTATAATATGGATAATATGGACATGCATATACATATACATATACATAAACCTATATCTATACCTCTACCTATACATAGACATATACGTATACATATACATGCATGTATGCATATAATATGTGCATATCTGCTCATATGAATGTTTGCATGAACCTGGAAATCACGGGCCTCAGAAGCTTTCTCGGCTCTGATTGCACTTGCTGGGGCCCAGAGATTGACAGGGCTTAACAGAGAGAATGAGTGGCTAAGGGACTCCTACAGCGACTTGGAGGGCGAAAGAGGTGCCACATGTGGTGTTCAGGTAGGAGCACGCCTGCTTTGTTGCTATTTTTGAGGGGGCTATTGCTTGGGATGCAGCAACGAAGACTGCATTGAACCCATTTCAAGCAAGCCTTGCTCCCGACAGCCAGTTCGCAGATCCAGAATGGACTGTTCTGAGAGCTGTCGTTGCAAGAGCAGAAGCACTGCTCGCGCGCTACGGTATGGCCGCGAGCTCGGGTTCAGCCGGCCACCTGCAAGGCAGAGCTCTCAGGCCTCAGCACGTCATGCTGTTGCCCAACTTCTGTGTCGTCGAACTCAGGGCCCGGGTGGGCTGGGGACACTTCCTGAAAGCCCCTCTAGGAAAAGAGCAGCAGTAGGGCACTGCGGCACCCACCGAACCAACGGTAAGGTGCTGCCGTGTTCCGGCGCTATACGCTGCAGCCGGAGAGTATCGATCAATAACCAGAACAGCAATGAGCTCAACACCCAAAAGCCTTATACCCTCTGATTCCAGATATTCAAGACTCCGACAGGCCCTCGCCCCAGGAATTCGACGTGTATCCATGGTGGGCCTGACATGGTGGATCACATGAGCAGGTCTCAGTGGTTAAGGGCATGAGGCTCCATAGGCGGGAAGCAGGACAAAGTACAAAACTACCCTGCGAGACCAATAGCAGGCTCGGGAACAAGCGCCCCTGGTACAAGAAGTGGCCCAAAGGCATACAGACAGATCTCTATTGTTTGTGTTGCTTCTAATTTTGCCTTCCAAAAGGCATCCCAGACGAGGATGATCTTGCAGGGACTCGTAGATTATGTCAGGCAATGCTCCCGCTCAACGGGCATGTAGAGACTGCTGGAAACTGCGTCGTTATACGTATGACGGAAAGGACCCGCCCCTCAAAAGGAAGGTGCTTTGATTTTGGCGGATCGGTTTTGGCCTCAGCGTTTTCCTGGCCACTCGGGGGATGCCACTCCGCAGGGAGAGGTCGAACCTCAGAGTAGCCAAAGGAAGCAGAGTGGGCTGCGCTTGGAGTTCATGAGGGTGTGTCGGTGTGGGGTGTCGAGATTCATGTTCCGGATTTTGGGGAAGAACAGAGGGTGAGGGCTTCGGGTTTCGGATTGGTTGGAACCAGATACCCACAACCAATATCCCGTCGAAACTCTTAGCACCTTTCAACTCTCTACAATGACTACAAACACCCAAAGCCCGAAAACGAGAGCTTGCTGGCACCTCAAACTCCTCAACCTTGTGTCAAAACATGACTCACAGACCCCGCCGCGTGCTGCGACAATCAGTACTGTATGTGTGTGTGTGTGTGTATATATATATATACATAAATACATATATATATATATATCTCTCTCTCTCTCGCTCTCACCAACACAAAGAACAGCCAGCCGTCGAACACACACTCTAGAGTCTCTGGAGCTTCCCAAGCCAGGGTCTGCTTCCGAGGCCGTCGATCCTAACCCGAACAGAACAGATTAATGCAGGGGCCTTCATACTTAGAACAAGGTTGTTGGGACCCATATACTATAGATGAAATAAGGAGCCCCCAAAATAGTATTGGTAATTTTTTAGGCCCCTATATCATAGAACCCTACTATAGATCTCTTATGGACCCCTTATAGACCCCTTTCAAACAACCCTAAAGGTAATTATTTAGGCCCCCCAAAGGCACACCAGGGGCGCAGCAGTCCAGTCATCATCGTAAGCTTCTTCGATGTCAACCTGGCCGCGACACTCAGGGTTGAACCCCTAAATCCCTAAACCCCTAAACCCCTGAACCCAAAACCCTCTTCCTTCCGAGCATGAAGGCAGAAGCTTCAGTGGCGAGCCGCACCCAGATCGAAGGTCTAGATTTTTAGGTGCAAAAATTAGGTCTCTCTGTAGTGACCTTCGGTTGAAACCACTGCCTCATAAACCCCCCGATTCAAAAGCTCAACCATCAACAAATACATGATTGCATTACAACCGTGCATTGCACTGGATGACCTGAAACATGTATGTGCATATATATGTATATATGCATGCATACCGAAGTGTTATTCAAAGGAAGATACAACACAAAGACGGTGCGGGCAAGACAGGCCAAACAGAGCGGGCGTGTGCGCACATATTGTATCTACAAGTACACGATGTATATACATACCCATACTTATTCGTGTATCTACACAATATGTCTGTACGTGCGCATGTCAGTCTGTACACACAGCTTAAAGTCTTTCTCGGGCATGAGAAGCATGCAGGTCATAATGTCCATAATATAGGGGCCTTAATAATTAGAACAGGGTTTTGGGGCCTATTATACTATAATGAAAATAAGCAACCCCCCAAATAGTATTGGAAATTTTTCAAGCCTCTATAGTACCTTCGGAGACCCGAGGCCTGATTCAAGATGCCCTCGGCGCTGCACATCTCCTGCTGGAAAGGCCCGGAGGCGCTCGGTTTAGGGCTGAGTGTCTAGGGATTTAGGGTCTATGGCTTTCCAGAGCTAGCAGCTTTGCAGCGACAGCTGCTACCTCTGTACAGTTCAACAGCATATCACGCCTACAGCCTCTCTGAGCTCAAGAATTCATCGGATTCGGCATCCCTGTCGAACGATAGCTCTGATGCGAGATCACCACACCACGCGAAATAGCAAAACACGAGCAGAAGATAGACGGCGACCTCTGGTGAATGCATGTCCATAGCTCCTGGTCAATGTCGCTCATGGAGAACAGTGTTGTGCCTCGGCGGTCATTGTGCGTTTAGGGCTTAGTTTCAGGATGCCGGGGTCAGTGTTTGCGCAAACTCGCATCACCTCTGCACAATTACAGCCAGCGCTGGCCGCATGAAACGGTTGGTCTTCGGCCCGTGTTTATTCGCGTACTAGAAACCCCACGCAAACGAATCAACGTGGCCACTCCTAAACTCCGAAACACTCATACCATATTATGCTATAATATAACTATAATATACTATAATGAACCTGTCACATTTTGACGTTCCCAAAATTTGAGGACACTGCGAGAGGGGCCCTCGTCCGTGTCATCGCCCGGCCGAGTCTGCCGAAGCCAAGTAGAATGCTTGGGGCTTGGGTTTAGGGTTTAGGGTTCGGGTTCTACTAGTCGCCTTGTACCATTGTCAATTTCTGCTTATCCTGCATTGGGGTCTCCCACATTACATTGAAGACGAAACTCGACAGCAAAAGTGTCCGGCTGTATGCTGCTTCTTATCAGCATCAGAATCAGAGAACGCAATCTGCACACACGGGCCTCGCTTTCGCTCTCGGCCAGCGACCTGGGCTCATGCTCGCCCAACAGTGACAACCCCACCTGTTTCGTCGAGGGTGCAGAGCCTGCGCCATATCATAATAATGTTTCGTGTTTGAGCTTAGCGTTTATAGGCTATCATAACAGCCATAACATAGTAACGACGAAGACGTGGGCAAAAGCCGCCACGACCCAGTCTAGCATCGGGCTGAGGCGCCTTCACTAGATGTCTTCGGGGCTCCCTGAAATCCAAGCTCCAAGCCTTGTCAGTAGAAGACCTCCCATAGTAGCTGAGTCAGTATACTTTTACACTTCTGGGGAAAACATTATCCCTTCCTGAATGGCAAATTTAAACTTTTGGGAGCTTATGAACTGGGCAACGAAGCTCCCCTGCCACGATTTGGCAGACTGTGTGTCATCCTTGTCTGCATCCCGAGAACCTGAAGCCTTTACCGATTACCGAAGTAGCCCGCTGGGCTCGCAGCATACTCTGGACCTGAGGCAGGGTGATGTCGGAAGCACTTTGGGAAGTCCCACTGCATCGCCAGCCCTGAATCTTTAACCTTAAACCTCATAACCCTATGTCGAGGATTGGCTTCGGGAGGCTCCCATTTAAGAGCTTGTTGCATTGAAAGCATCCCGAAAGGGTCCATCAAGAAGCTCTCAGAGACTTCCATGAACTTCAAGAGGTAAAGGGAGGGCTACTGTTGTAGCAACTCGCGTTCGCTGAGCTGGGACCCAGCAAAATTCACAGAAATGCGCAGCCATCCGCCTTTCTGCCATTCTGCAGCTTACACCAGATGGAAGAACCCGGCCCGGCACGATGATTTGGGGACGGTGACGGGGGGAACATGAGTGCGCTGTTTTAAAGGCATACTGAATGTAGGCTCCTGTCTCCTGAAAACCGTCTAACAACCCTACGCCGCCCAGCATACACACACGAGGCGCTAAACCCCTGTGATAACTGTAACAACTGTAATGGCTATAATAACCGCAGGTCTACTTCTCATTTCGTGACCTTGTCGGAAGAGGGCGTCGGCAGCTCCTCTGCGGGTTGCCTGGCGCATGGCCAAGACGAGATTCAAGCAGCCAGGTTTCAGGTCCATGTTAGAATATACTTGCAAGAATAGACTCTCAAAAACTCTAAAAAATCTCATATACGAGTTCAACAGATGGAACGGAGCCAACGGCACTGGGGCACTCTGAAAACGCCTCAAAGACACTTTCGAACCTCTCTCCCCCCAAAAAAAAGGCTGCTGGACCCCAACACCCCAGTTCAGCTGGATCGTCCAACCAGCCCCTGGACTTCCTCGAAAAAGAACATTTCCATAGGACATAACATAATCGAGCAGAACAGAAAATAATACAATATAACTTATAAAATATTATTGACAACAGAAATATGAAGGACAGTAGTAATAACGTAATCGTCACAGAAATCCTTGGATGCGGCCTCTCGGGAGCTTTCTCATCCAGGCTGGGCTTTGCCCTAGGACGATTCAGCTTCGTCTTACTCGAGGAAGACGTGGTCACAGGCGTATACAGGATCCAGGCACTATCACGCAATTACTACTCACTACCTACTACATACTACTTACTGCTACTTATTACTCCTTCCATTTCACTTACCTACTACTCACCACGTAGTACTTACTACTTCCTACTGCCTACTGCTTTATTACTGCGGACTGCCTACCAATGTACCTACCACTTACTCCTTACTACTTACGACTACCACTACCACTACGGCTACCTCTACAAGCATCAATATCATTACCACTCCCACTAGCACTGCGACAGCCACTGCCACGACGACGCCTACATGGCGACTACGACTGCGACTACGACGACGACTATTCCTCCTCTTCCTGCTACTACTGCCACCACTAGTACTAATTACTAGCACTAGTATCACAAGTACGACGACCGTCGCTCCGATGACGGCGACAACGACGGCCACGAACGACTGAACAACTATGCCACAATGGCAAGATGCTCAATCAATCGGCAACGATACCGCAGTCTTAATGACAATCACAGCTACGGCTACAGCTGACATGGCATTGCTCCTGATGACGGCGGCGACGATGACGACGCAGGCGATGGATATGTGGTATTGCTTTTGAAACACTCATAATTTATGTACAAACGAAGCCGCGAAATCAGTTGTCCCGAACAAGACTGCTACCTGCAGTTGTAGAGGCTTCGCATGCTGGAGCAGAAATTACGGAGTCAGTTTCGCTGGAGGCTGCGGCTGGGTTTGACACATGTATCCAGCTGGTACTTTATACCTCTCAGCCTCTTCGGTCCTAACTGAAAGTTTTCTATCAATCCCAACAGTGGGACCATTGAAAATGATGGTCTTCTGAGCCAGCTGCAGTTTGGAGAATGCCCCAAAGGACGTCCGCCTGACATAACTGGAGTCTCTGTCACGGGCCCTGTTCAACAACCTAGATCTCGCCTTCTGGCCGGCGGCGCCTTTCCATCGGAAGACACGGCCGTGGCCCTCACAGTCTTCCGCTTGGAGTCATTAAAAATGAGTGGCGATTGCAGGAAGAGCTCTCTTGCAGCGCTCTTGCGGCATCTTCGGACTCAACCTGAACCGACAATTCACAGCGCCGGGCTTCGCCATCTTGGAGAAGGGACCAGGTGCCGTGCGCCTCACAATGAACGGGCTTTGCAGCAACCCCCCCAATGCATACCGGCACTACTTCGCGCCTAAGCCCTACACCCCTAACCTCAAAGGCTCCACGAACGGAGTGACGAGACTCGACGATAAACGACCGCCCCTCGCATGAAGCATCTACTGCGCCTCTCTCAGCGAAAATTATCTCGACGCTACCCAAAGCCTGAAATTCGAGCTGAAGGTTTTGGTGTTTTGGCCCTGAAGGTGCTGGCCAACTCTAAACACTGACATCCTGGGAACAGTTTTTAAACCCACCCAAACCCAACCCTAAACCCAAACCCTAAACTCTACCCTACAAAACCCTATACCCTAAACCCTACCCTACAAAAAAACCTATACCCCTAAACCCAAAACCCTAGACTCTACCCAAAACCCCTTTATCCTAAACCAACTCCCAGAAAGCCTCGACGCAGCTGGCGCTTCCGCCGGAGCGAGGCCTTAGAGGCTTCATGCTGGGCTTCAAAGCTGCTCCGCACTTGTAAGCATACTGTAGGGGCCTTAATAATTAGAACAGGGTTTTGGGGTATAACATACCATACTTTAGTAAGGACTCTACGATAGTCTACTATAGGGCCTTAATATTAGAATAGGGTTTTGGGGCCCATTATACTATCCTTCTAATAAGGAACCCCCAAAATAGTATTGGTAATTATGAAGGCCCCTATATTACCCAGTAAGCTCGCCCGGTGCAATCCGGTGTGTAGGAGCATGGGCGAGTGAAATACGCAGGCATGCCAAGCTATCTGGGTAGTTGTCAAAATTCAGGTCCCTTTTTTGGGTACCCTAAATAATAGGTGCCGTATTATGATAGGGACCCACAAAAGGGACCATAATATCTGACAGCCACCCATCTGAGCTTGTCACCAGCTCGGGGATGCGAAGCAATCGCTGGGGTCTCCTCGCCGGACCTTCAGTGATAGCATCGCCAAGCAAAATTACACATGGGCCACATGGGAATCTGAGGAGGAAGTGCATCCGATCGGTTTGCCAGATCTCGACGTTTGACAGGTGGCTCACTTCGTGGACAAGCTTCTGGGGAACTGGATGCCCAAAACTGAGAAGGGGCGACACTGGTCCTATCAAGGCAAATAATTGGATCGTAGAGCCTGCTGGGCGGTTCTGAGCGACTATATAAGTGTCTTAATCTTAATCAAACCTTAGTCACAGGGAGTTTTCGAGTACGAGTCATCATCGTCATGACCGTCGCCATCATCAACATCATCATCACCACCATCACCATCATCATCATCATCACTGTCATCATCACGGTCACAATCAAAATCACAACCGCGATCACCATCATTCGTCGTCATTGTCATCATCGTCATCCGTCATCCGTCATCAGCATCATCATCACCATCATCACGGCCATGATCACGAGCTTCATCATCGGTACTGAATCACCACCATCGTCATCACTATCGCCATCACCCAATGTGCATCTTCGGTTGGGGCCCTGGCTCTTGCGCCAAGTCCCTTGTCAAAGCGCTTCGCAGAGTCATTAAGACCTCCCCGGTTGGGTTTAGGGTGTCGAGGCGCTGAGGGTTCCTCACTACCAACTACTATGCTTCTTCCTGGCGTCTGAGTAAGTAGCCTTGGTCTTGTCTGTTAGTCAGTATAGACTTCGAAAGTGCTTAGTCTGATGTCGCATAGTAGCAGCATCATTGCAGATATCATTATCAAGGTTCATGGCTGTCGGCCTTATTCAGGTTTGGATATCTACGTTCTTCGGATACTGTGTAGGAGTGTAGGAAAGTCCGAGACCTGCGGAAAATTTGCACACGAAGGGCAGACCGAACCAAAGGTTTCAACACCAGTCGCAAGTCGCGCGCAGGCCGCTCTAGACTAGACATGAGATCTTTTTTGCTTATCTGCGCAGGACACTTGACTTAAACTAATTCTTCACATCGTGTAAAAACGGGAAGTCGCAACGCCCGAGACTGTTTCGCCTTGCAACACCCTACACCGCCCTACACCCCAAAGACACGAAAAGTCAAATCCTCTCAGTCTATTCTGGAGCTCGTACTCTGACACACTGCCTCTTCTGAGAACCTTGAACGGAACAAGGTTCAAGAAACACCTGAGCCCGACGACAAGGCCGAGAGTCCTCATCTTAAAAACCACCAAACCCCCCCTCAAATGCGACCCTAAGAACCATCCCTCACTCCGAGCTCTATGCAAGGCCTGTCGTGAGCAGCCGGGTCGGGATGCAAGGGTGATGGCCTGGGCCGGGGGGCTTCGATTCTCTGTTGAGCAGTTTCGGATTTCGCACACCTCTCAGTTTCAGCAACCTTTTTCCAAAACCTCCCGGAACATGCAGAAGCCACGCTCTATGAATGGAAAATCAAGGCACCAAGGTGCTGAAATTTGGGGGGGTGGCTCCAAGATCACCCTGAATCCGAAACCCTTCAACCAGGCCCAAAGGCCCTCAAACCCTAAACCCTCCTGAAAACTAAACCCTAATATGTATATATCTATATAAACATATACATCTATATACATCTATATCTATCTGTATCTATGTGTATCTATATATATATCTATATATATCTGTATATATCTATATATATCTATATATATCTATATATATCTATACATATCTATATCTATATCTATATATATCTATATATCTCTATATATCTCTATATATCTCTATATATCTCTATATATCNTATCTATATATACCTATATATATATATACATATCTATAAATAACTATATACAACTATATATATCTATATATATCTATATATCTATATCTATATCTATATCTATATACAATAAATAAAAAGGCATGTCCGCTCGCAAAGGCCGCGGCTGTATGGCCATCGGCCCGTCTCTTTAGCGGATCGGCACGGTGCTCGAGGAGCAACCTTCAGCTGTCGGGTTCTGAGTAGGGAAGAGGGTTCCTTTAAGGGTTCCTTTAAAGGGTCCTATAAGGGTTCTATAAGGGTTCTATAAGGGGTCTTCGGGTTATCTATAGTCTCTGTCTGGCTCTGAGTAAGGAATCGGGGAATGGATCCTTATAGTAGTCCCTATGTAATCCCCAAAAATAGTCTCCATAATCCATTCCCCCATTCCCCACTAAGAACCAGACAGTTCAGTTCGAGTAGTTCACAAGGATACAGTTTAGGGCTTGAAATAATCCCCACTCGGGGTCCACAATGCAATGAAGTCATGGCATTCTCGGTCCCTAATATGGGGGCCTTAATAATTTGAACAGGATCTCTGGGGGATATTACACTATAACTATGACAAGGAACCCCCAAAATTGTATAATTAGGTAATATTATGGCCCCTGTATTAGGTACGTAGTACATAGGGAGGATTCGTAACCTCGATTTCGAGATCTCGAGTGGTTTGGGACTTCCGGGGCCGATGCCCGAAACCCTAATGTAGGGTCCTCAATAATTACAAAAGGTTTTGGGGGGGGTTCCGGATTATAAGTTATACCCCCAAATCCTATTCTGATTATTCAGGCCCCTACCCTACAGCCTTAAGAAATTCTTTAAATTGCTTAAGCGCGGGGAGCGAGGGATGCCCGGAGCTGGGAAAGATCCTTGGCACCAAGCTCGCACGTCGCCAAATCGCCTTCCCTTGCCGCCTCCAGGTGAAGCCGCAGTACGAGTGGTAAGAACCAGGAAGTAGAAGCTCAATTTCGGGGGTTGGTGCGTCTTCGGGTAAACAGGCAACAGCCACTTTTTTCTGCAGCATCAGCTGCTATTGTTACTGCTACGGCTACGGCTACTGCTGCTGCTGCTACTACTACTACTACTTCTACAACTACCACTACCACTACGGCTGCTGCTGCTGCTGCTGCTGCTACTACTACTACTACTACTACTACTTCTACAACTACCACTACACCCGAAACCCTAAACCCCTGAACCCGAATATCGTAAATGTCTAGGCA
>BGNK01001113.1:150235-161937 GCA_003297005.1 Symbiodinium sp. clade A Y106 | reverse complement strand
CTTTGTGATAGGAGGCCTGGCACTCAAACCCTAATGGCCCTAATTGCTCAAACCCTTCCGGACTCCCCAAACCCCAAACCCTAAGCCCTAAACCCTCAACCCTAAGCCGCCAACAAAAGCAAGCTCAAGGGCGCTGTAGATCCCACGCCCATGCTAAGATTGGCGTTTCTGAGCTCGAAAACCCAAACCCCGAAAACCCTGAAGCCTAAATCCTACCTAGACCCGCCAACTTACCCAAAATACCCACAGTTAAGGGCCATAAGGACTCCATTAAAGGGCCCTTGGGGGGTCCTGGAAAAGCCAAGGCCCTGGAGCCCTGGTCCCCAAATCCGTTTGGGGTTTAGGGTCTATTTGTCCGGGAGTATTCCCTACTTGGAGGGTCGGGGGACTTAGTAAGTAGGTAACAGGTAGAGTTATAAGTACCCTAAAAGGGATCCTAATTGGGGTTATGGTACTTATAACTCAGTTAGCTAACTACTTAGTAAGTCCCCTAAAGACCCTCCAAGTATACCCTACACAGACCCCGCTAAGCCCTGATGGTCCAATGAAAACTCATGAATTATGAAGCCCTTAACCCTGCAGACCTTTGAACCAAAACCCCAATTACCCCAATCCCCATGAAGGAGCTCAGGGGCACTTAGTAGGGGAATAAGTGCCTCAGTTGGGGTTAGAAGTAGATATAGTTCTGCCCCTGCACCATGAAGCAACCCTCATCGGAGCGCCCATAGAACCCGTAAAGGAGCCTTGAAGGAATCTTTACCTAGAGGCTCCATAGTAGTTCCTTTTTGGGGTTCATACATAGAATCCTATAAGGCAATCCCAAAATGGAACTACTATGGAGCCTATGCCCTTACATTATAGAGGAACCCTTGCAGAACCCATCAAGGGCGCTTACCGGAACCCTTAAACGAAGTCTTCCGCGATAGACAGTATAGATCCTTCATAATCCCTATAAATCCTAAACCCCGAAGCCCGAAACCCGCAAACCGTAACCCTAAACCCTCAAGGACCCTTAAGGGAACCCTTACAAGAACGCTTACACCCTGAACCCTACACCAGTACCTTACAGAACTGTAACCCTACAGGACCCTTGGCTCCAAACATCAACTTATATAATTCCTAAATCCTATAAATGACCCTGAACCCTAAACCCCCAAACCCCTAAACCGCTAATTACTAAACCCTAAACCCTAGTCCCTAAGCCCTAGTCCCTAAGCCCTAATCCCTAACCCCTAAACCCCTAAACCCCTTAACCCTAAACCCTTAAATCTTAAATGTCTTAAATCCTATAAATAACCCTGAACCCTAAACCCCTAAACCCTTAAAACCCTGATGGACCCTTCATTTAACCCAGCCGATGTCGCGCCTCCGAACTCGGGATCGCCCCAAGTCACGACGGATCGGTCGCTCCTGGGTAAATCAGCTTATATAAGTTTCAGGGTTTAGGGGTGGGGTTTAGGGTTTAGGGCTACAGTGGGGTTGAAGGGTTTTAGAGTTCTATTTGCGTTTTAGGGAGCTTAAGTTTCACTTGGAGGGTCGGGGGACTTAGTAAGTAGGTAGTAAGTCGAGTTATACGTACCCGAAAAGGGATCCTCATTGGGGTTATGGTAACTATATGTAACTCTATAAAATAACCTACTTATCAAGTACCCCGACCCTCCTAGCAGGGTTTTGGGGTGTAGGGTCGAAGGGTTTTAGAGTTCTATTCGGGGTTTAAGGCTTGAAGGAGTTATATGGCTGTAGGGGTTTAAGGTTTGGGGGGGGGGGTCTTTGCCTTTGCTAGGCCCTTGCTGTTTGCCATAGAGACACCAGGGAACATCCAAGCAGCTAAGCATGTCCAAGTGGCCTAACAAGATGGTTTTTCGTTCTTTTGCTATAAATATAGCCTGTGACCATGGGTCAAGACAAGCCGTGCTCCAGGAAGTAGCAACAAACTCTTACATTCTGTGCCCAAAAGCCTCACACATATGAGGCCTTGGAGATTTAAGGCTAGTGTTTCATGCGGAACGGTGTGGGAGGTTTGGGGCTGATAGATTAGACGAAGGGGACTGTCGCCAGGGGCGATGTGAGTGAACAGGCTGCCAAACTGTAAAAAACATGGCGGCCAAGCCAAGAAATCCAACACACCCCAACAATGCAACAAACGCGATAAACACCAGGCTGCCACGGACCCGAAACCCTAAACCCGGAGCCCTGCAAAGCATTATTCTACTGCCAAGCAGGAAAAACTCTAAGTTCCTGAATAGCACTTTTATAAGAAGGGTACCCTTTTTCATACTCTTCTGTTTTTTATTAATAAGGAGACCCCCCCCCCCCCAAAAAAAAAAGGGCCAAGGGGTTCTATCAAGAACCTCGAACCCTACCTCAAGGTGACTCGGAGATCGAGGGCTTCACTAACACTATCGAGCTACATCTAGGATCGAAGCCAGTTCGCGCGATTCTGCGCCCTAGTTCTAGCATAAAAAAACAAGTCTCCTGGCTCCTTGAAACCTAAAACCCCACACCCCAATCCTACACCCCACGAGCCCTCAACCTCAAATACGACATGCCTAGCTGTTGAAATCATCCAGGAAGCCGTGTAGCTGCAAAAGCACTACCGGAAGCATCCAACCGGACCACGCTGTGCAACTTGTCCTTCACCTGGGGTTTTATTCCGGTGTATAGTGTGTTACAGTTCGTACGAAGCCCAATACAGCAGGCCTTGACCAAAGCAAGCAACAAAGCACCGCAAAACTGGCCGAAAGAAACCGACAGGGTTTAGGGATCACAGGCATAAACGGCCGCAATGACAACGGTACTCCTGAACACTAAACCTGAACCTTCGACCCTATACTCTGCAATTGCGCTCCTTCCAAGTTCATACCCCAAGGGTCCAAGTACCTAATAATCATATACTCTCCAAAATCCTAACCTACATAACTACTATCCTAAAACCGAGTACCTAATTATTGGGTCCTTTACCCTGGGGGATACTGGTTTACGGCCTTTCCCAAAGGGTCCTAGGTATTGTTATCGGGAACACTTCCCCAAATCATTACCCGGATTCCTAGTATAGAAACCCTGCATTCTACTCTATGGGTACTTTGGACCCTTTGGGTTAAGGGTCCTGTCAGGGGCTGAGGGGTGTAGGGCCTTAAAAACCGCAAACCCTAAACCGCTTTAGGGGTATAGAGGTCAAGTACCCACCTCGCCGCAATCACCTCCGAACTGCGGATGGCCCCAGGCGACTACAGAGCCGTCCTCTCGGAGTCTCATGGGACTTACTAACTAGGGTTATAAAGAAGGTAACTATCCTGAGAACTACTTGTAACCCTAATTCAAGTACTTGCATCGTAATAAACTTCTATCCTTAACTACTAAGTCCCACAATCCTCCAAGTAGGCTGTATGTAGGTTCCAGAACTCAGGGTGGGGTTGCTAACGGGCTCGAAAGAACAAAGAGTTATTTATTCGAGGCCCCGAGAAAGCTTGAGGTGTTGAAACTGTCGGTTGAGCATTTGTTTGGAGTTCAGGGCTTGAGACGGGTTTGAGCGTTCAGTGTTTACGGGTTTAGGCGCTGTTTCTTTGTGGTTCAGGATCCGAGAAGTGGTGCCTGAAGAGATTTGAGGGTCGTATTCATCCAAAGCCTCTGGCAAAAGAGTGCTGAGCTTCAGATAGTTATAGGTTTATTGATTTAGCGGTTACCGTTCTCAGGGGATGCTATCACGGCTTCTTCCGACCTCTATATTCAACTGCAGGTGTCAGGGGACGTGACCACAATTTCTTCCGACCTCCATATTTAACTGCAGGACCATGGGAACACGGACATCATGAATTCCCCAACAGTTCGAAATGCCCGAAGAGACCCACAAAGGTGTAGGGTGGATATGTATAACCCTAAGGCCCCAACGGTGCCACGGACCACAAAACTAGGTAACTAGGTACCTGGTACTTGCGTTTAGATCTTTAGTAAATTAGTATTGGGGTGGCTTGCTGAGCCTCCTCCTTGCACCTTGTCACTAAGCCATGAAGCCCTGCTCCTCGCGCACGGCTGCAAAGGCTCTCCAGGACCCTTTCACATCGCAGACGCCATGGAGCTGCTCCTGTTTCTGGGTTCTGGTTAAGGAATTTAATTTAAGTTACGCGCGAGTATGGTTCTTCAGCTCTGGGTTCCTGGTGTATGGGCTTATTGGGTTTAGGGTTTAGGGCTAACCCCTAAACGCCAAACACCGAACCCTCAACCGGTTTCGGGATTCAGGTTTAGGGTTTATGCAGGCAGTCTTGGGACAATCCAGAAGCGAACCACTTGTGGATGAACTACATAAGGTATGACGACTAAAAGTTTGGCTCAAAGGATCTAAAGAGATCCGTACTGTTTAGGGTTCAGCGCTGCCGATGGATGAAGGAATGACCGAGATGATGAACACAAGCTCAACGAGCCGAAGAACAGGTGACAGCAAGAGCTCATGCTACAATAGCTGCTGAATTAATAAAACCATCAATGTAATGCCAAAATTATAGCTATGCGCAGCAACCACGAGCCACATGAAACACAGTGCACACGGCGACGTTTCCTTTAGTTTTTTCGACGACCTAAATCGACTAGAGATGTATATGTCTAGTACGTAATTAAATGTCTTTTCGCATGCAACGGCCTATGTATATGTTAGTTACAGTACAGAAAGGTACTTGTACAGGCATGTCGAAATGAACCCATGCATATGCATGTACGAATGTACCAGCAAACAAGGATTAATAACAACAGAGAAACGAACACCCTGCTTCGGTTAGTCATCCAAGCCGACTCAGTGTAAAACCACCTGAGAGCCTGAAGAGCCGAACGCGCCACGAAAGGGATTCAAATTTGAGGGGTAAAGCTTCGGTACTGCCCCCATACAGTAAATGATTATAATAGGGCGACTATTAAGGTCCTAATATATCTATATTATGAGTCATGAATATTATCCAACTGTTACTGAGCGGGGGCAGTACCCAAGGTAAGCTTAACACTTCCCCAGCACGCTCCCACTCCCACACAAAAACACTCCCGCTCAATGCAGCTCCTTCACAAGCTCGCTGTCGCCACCAAATGCGGGATCGCCCCAGGTCGTCACCTAACATCCAGAGAAGCCAATTGCATTAACCCCTTATGGAATTTAACTCAAAACCTCAACGGGTTGGTGGCTGTGGACTCGTAGAAGGAGCCAGACAGCTGGAACATCGCTACTCGCATTCCCTTAGACTGCAAAACGAAACCAGGCCCTTATCATCCTCACTCCATGTAATCTTTACGACTTTTGGTTCTCCAGGGGTCTACGATACTTCTCCTGCTTGTCGGGTATCATGGGGAACCAAAGGTTAACCTTTTTCATAATATAAGGATTATATAGGGATTATACTACCCCAAAAGGTTAAAGGTTACCTACTCTACTACTAGGTTCTGGATTCTGTAGGATTTCGGGTTATAATTTGCAGGCTGTTTAAGCAATTCATTGAAGCCCAAACCCTAAACCCCTAAACAAAACAGAAGAAGGTCCCACGCAAATCAACGCCATAGGCCAAAACGCGAATCTTATGCTTCCATTTTCCCCCTTCGGAACAGGGTTTATAGGGTTTAGGGTTTCGGGGTTTAGGGTTTAGGATTAGGGTTTGGGGTTTAGGGTTTCGAAACCCTGCAAGGGCCCTGCATACTGACCGCTCGCCTCAAGCCTCATGACGCCTTACGTGCAATGCAGGGCCTTAAACTCTTAAACCGCTTGTACGCCACTATGAAGCACTGTCGAAGCCCTCAACAAAACTCTACAAACAACACTAAGGCCAACATGAAATCGCCAACACACTTACAAGCATTGAACACATGCTGCAATCACAACCAACAATCACAACCAAAACAACGCACAACACAACAAAGCAAGCACTTGCAAAGACAAACCGACACAAAAGACGCATGCATGCAAGCACGCACACACACACACACCCTAATTAAACCCTCAGCCCGAAAACCAGAAAGACAAAAACACAAAAAAGACAAGTCTTCGGAGCCCAGATGCCGATCCATCATCGCCAATGGCAGCGAAGGCCCGCCCCGATGCCTCGATCGGGGCTCTTGTCTGCGGAATTGTTTTGTCCGTTTAGGGTTTAGGTTCCCAGAGACTCCAATATCCCTTAATGAAGGAATAAACCCTAAGGTATAGTAGGATCCCCAATATGATTTAAGGCATATTCCTTAATTAAGGGGCATTGAAGTCTGGGGGTTCTATAGGGTTCAGGGCTTTTGACTTGTAGGGTTTAGTATTATGTACTAAAGAGGTCACCCTTATGGTAAGCTTAAGTTAGATTCCTCAGCAAGAACCCAGCGATGCCTCGATCTGTCGCACGTGCGTCAGAGGCGTCGTGCCTGGGGCTTCTCTTCTCGGTTTAGGGTTTCAGGATTTAGGGATTACAGCTTAGGTCTTGGGTTTAGCAATGCATCTAAGACTGTGTTCTTGAGTATAGCGGCACGGCAAGTTGCGATTCTGTTGATGGTGCCAATGTTTAGCTGCAGCCCCACAAACCCACAACCGCAGAATAGCCACCGAAACTCTTCACCTGAACCGTAATAAAACCCCCAAAGCCCCAAAGTCCTAAACCCCAAACCCTAAACCCATTAGCTGAGGCGCTGTGCCCACCATACTGAGGGCTACCCCAGGTCACCACGCTCCCATCGCCCATCAAGGCTGCAAAAGCGCCATGGGTTGACCGCAGGCTACGAACCTTCTTCAGAGACCCAGCAGCCGAGCCTGAAAGTTTATGGTTTGGGGGGACTAGGGTTTAGGGTTATGGTTGCCCTTCATGTCATTCACCCTAAACCCATAAACCCTAAACCCATAACCCTAAACCCTGAGCCCCTAAACCCTAAACCCCTAAACCCATAACCCCTAAACTAAAACCACTAAGCATAGTAATGCTGACTGACAACCTTCTGCAATATTATGACAAGGAAAGCACCACAATGGCCACGGTTTCGGGTAGGTTTAAGGTTTCTTAGGGTTTAGGGTCTATAGGTTTGAGGTTTATGAGGGTTTAGGGTCTATAGGCTTTGGGTTTAGAGGGTTATAGGGGCAGGATGTCGTTTTGTGCCCGAGAGCTGTGGGATCCTTGATACCACGACCACGACACAACCAAAAAACAAAAGCACACACTCAGCATCCCTGCACAACCCAGATGGGAGTTTCCGAAAGTTAGGGGTACCTTCTGTTGTGGGCCTTATGAATAATAAGGATCCTACTATTTAGGATACTATACTAGGGTCCCCTATTTTCGGAAACTCCCATATAGGCTTTATAAAATTCCAATGAAGTCCCACCGTAGCAAACCCTGTTGCCAAGCAAAGCGGCAGTCCCCGCCGTGATCCTCATCACCCCATGTCACCACATCTCCGTTCCCCAGCAAGGCGGCGAAGGAATACCAGGAAGCGCAGATGTGTTGAACATCCTGCGGCTGAGACCCCATGAAAACCCCAACAGTTCAATAGAACCTTAGACCTGGGAACCCCATAACCCTCTGAACCCAAAGCCTATAGACCCTAAACCCTCATAAACCTCAAACCCATAGACCCTAAATCCCAATAAACCGTCAACCTACAGACCTATAGTAGAGACGCTAGACGCTCAAAGGACTGGGACCAGGCCCCGAAGTTAGGTTTTGAGTCTTGACCTAAGCAATATGGGAGTTTCCGAACATGGGGGACCCTAATATAGCACCCTAAATAGTAGGATCAAAAGACAAAGGACCCCAAAAGAAGATGCCCCTAATTTTCGGAAACGCCCATATTGTCCAGCGCAAGCAAATATGAGGGTTCGGGTTTAGGGCCGGGAAGATTCTGGCCTGTTTCCGGCGGAGTCTGCGTTTAGGGTTTAGGGCCGACAGAAGAACCCACTACTTGGGTCTGTGCTAGGACCTGCTAGGAATTCTCTTTTCCACGGACTCCTCTTCGAACCCCTTATTCCGGACCCTTGCACCAGTAGGATCCCAAGCTTAACTTCTTCAACTACCGGGCCCAAAAAAGGCCAACAACCCTAAGGATAGACCATAGATATACAGGACCAGAAGAATAAGAGTTCTCCCATTGTCTATCTGGGAGTTTCCGAAAATAGGGGACCCTAATATAGTACCCCAAATAGTAGGATCCTTATTATATGGACTACACAATCACAAGAAGGTACCCCTAATTCTCGGAAACTCGTATCTGAGCAAGAACGCTTTAAACATTTCCCATGGAGGACTGAGGGCTCCCTTTCTATAGGGTTCGGGGGGTTTAGGGGTTTAGGGTTTAGGGTCGAGGGTTTAGGGTTCAGGGTTCAGGGCTTGTTTTGAGGTTCAGGGTTTCGGCTTAAGGCTTTCCGGTTTAGGGCTTGGGTTTCAACTCAGTGCCTTTCGACCCCCTTTGCTCTATTCTAGCAAGTATAATAACACCTTACAGTGAACCCCAGAAAGTTGGAACATGGGTTTAGGAGGATTTGTGCTAGGATCCCCTATACTTTGCCTTAAGGGCATGAGGATACTGATGTTCCAACTTTCTGGCTTCTACTGTAGATGACTCATTAAAAGCCGTACTTACAAGACAAGTCAACAGTCGTATGAAAGACATCTAGCAGAGCCCTTCCATCCCCAAAAGCCCTAAATCCTAAAGCTCTAAAGTCCTAAAGCCGGGGACCCGAAACCCTAAACGGCTGCCCCAGGGGGCGCCTGAAGCTTGTCGGATACCGCCGAGCAGTCGCCCCCTGAGCAGGGATCCCCCCATGCGACGACCTCAGAGTTCTGCATAGGCTCCCGACCAGGCTCTTTCTAGGGTCCTGCTTCTTTTGCTGTTCGGGTTCCTTGATAAGGGATATATAATGGGTTCTTCTAAGGGTTTAAGGTTCAGGGTTTAAGTTACCATAATAGGATCCTATAGCAAATAATGTGGTTTCCTTGTTTTTTTCAAGCTCGTACGTACATTTGTTGAAGGGGTTGAGAATTTATTGCTTCTTTTCAGTAGAGGCTTCCGAAACCCTAATATACGGGCCTTAATAATTAGAATAAGGTTTTGGGGTCCAATATAATAGCATAGGTAATCATTAAGGCCCCTTTCTTAAACCCTCCATTCTGGCCAGCGCACGGTGCCGTCTGCGCAGAGCATGGCAAAAGCACGCCTGGACGATGCAATCTGCGGCCTCCTTCTGCAGGCTACTTGGAGGTCGGGGGACTTAGTAAGTAGGTAATAAGTAGAGTTATAAGTACCCTAAAAGGGACCCTAACTGGGGTTATGGTACTTATAACTCTATAAAATAGCTACTTGATAAGTCCCCCGACCCTCCAAGTAGGCGTTGGGATTTTGAAAACCGCTAGACAGTTTGTGCCTCAAGCCGACCTCCAAGAACCCACGGGACCAATATTTGGCATAGATGTCACAGAAATGGCTGAAACCTACCACCCCCGACAGTACCTTCAACGGCTGTGCTGAAATGCTTTTGGAGGGGTTGTTAGGATAAGCCCGAAACACTAAACCCGTATGTGCTAAACCCTTACACAAAGCCGCTGTGAAACCCTCACCTCCCAAAACACCCCGTCCTGACCCCGGCGGCAAGGACGCTTCCATCTGAGAGTTCAGCATCACCGACACCTGGTTTTCGGTGTAGAGCTTTGGGGCTTAGGGCGTGTATACATGCTTAGCTTCGTGGGCTTGAAGTTAACACTTAGTGTTTTGGGGTTCGTGATTTCGGTTCATGGTTTGGGTGTTTAACTAGAATGGTTTAGGGTATAGTGGTTTTAAAGTGCTGGGGCTCGGGATTTGGCATTTTCAGTGCAGGTATCACAGCCTATGCTCCTCGAATGCATGAGGTGGTTGGGTTTAAAGACAACAGAAAATTGTCGAGTGGTTTGAGCACTATGTGAGGACTAGGTCCTCTATACCCCCCTGAGAACCATAATCAAAATATTGATTTTAGTATTCTCTTGGGATTGATATGAACAAAAAAGAGTTCTAAAGGAGACTAAAGCGAGGACTAGGTCTTTGGAGCCGGTTCAGCATAAACCCTTTTCAAAAGCCGAAGCCCAAAGGACAAAAGAACACAGGAGCCATCGCACCTCAAGCCGAGAAAACAACAACTGTTTCAACCCCAAACTCCAAACCCAACCTCAAACTCTACCCTAAGGGTCCTAACAAATTGAGGAACCTCAAAATGTAGGATTTCTGAGACCCCAAAGAGATCCAAGGGCTCTCCCTAGGACACTCCGGACCCTCCTAAAGAGATACCTGGACCCTAGGGTAAACCCTGAAGCCCAAACCGAATCCAAGCCCCCAGACCCCAAACCCCCTATAATTGGGCCTTGACTATTAGAACGGTACACATTCCACGTTATATATATATATATATATACAGAGAGACAGCGAGAGAGAGAGAGAGACCCTAACGAAGAAATATCGATAATCTATTAGACTCGGCACCCTAAAGCTGAAGAGCCAAGATTCTGATGCTCCCCTCGAGGGCCTCACCAGAATCAGAGCCGAACCTGAACATGGCTTACCAGGTTCCGGCCGGCCCTAAGAGTCCTAACACATTGGGGGACCTCAAAACTGAGGCTTTCTGAGACCCCAAAGAGACCCAAGGACTCTCCCTAGGACATTCCGGACCCTCCTAAAGAGATACCTGGACCCTTAGGGTTTATACTAAGGGTACCCTTTTTCCTATTATTCTGCTGTAACAATAAGACCCCAGAATAAAAAGGGCAAGCGGGTACTGCTCAGGAACCTAGCTTAGGATTTGGGACGGGTATCTGCGTAGGAGGGTCGGGAATCTCGTAGGGAGAGCCCTTGGGTCTCTTTGGGGTCTCAGAAACCCTCCATTTTGAGGTTCCCCAATTTGTTAGGACCCTTAGGGTAAACGCCGGGTTCAGGGAGGTTGAGGCTTTCGGAGGGTAGGGCTTCGGATTACTTTGGGCTTTGCGGGCGGTAGGGTCTCCACGGAAACTGCTCAAAGTAACATTCAGTTTGAGTCCGGCAGAGACTCCTGAAGACGGACCTCTGTCTGTAGGGTTACTGAACCTCAAAGACCAAATGACCCTTAAGAGTAAGAGCCTTATACCCTTATACTATGAATTCCTATAGGTATATGAACCTTAAACCCTTTTAAGGTACATTTCGCCCTTAAGGAAAATGATGTCCGGATTTTATGCCCTTAAAACAAGCTGGGCTTTAAGGTTCGGGTACAGATTAAGCTCAGAAGTCTCTCTGCAACTTCCAGATGGGTCTATAGGAACCAAAATTAGGTACTTGGGTTTAGGACAATACGGTTGATGGCCAAAATCCTGCATCACCTTAAGGACCCTAACGTATGGGAATTACGGTATATTCCTTATTATGGGTAATGCAAGATTTTGACCATCAGCAGTGGTTTTGTCGCTTAACTACTATTTGCGAGTGTGCTGGGGGACGTACCAGTCTAAAGCCGAAACCCTAAACCTGAAACCCGCATGGAGACCCAACCTAGACCTCCCAACTACCCTCAAATATACCCTAAATACCCACGATCAAGGACCATAAGGGCTGTATTAGTAGGGCTCTGGGCGGGCCCTGGCTAAGCCCTAAACCCTAAAAGCCAAGAAACAGCTTCGCGATGCCAACACCCAGCTCCTCGAGCGATTGCTTGGTTTGCCCTAGGACTCCAGTTGCCCAATATAATGAGTTACTGAATCATATATATA
>BGNK01001113.1:90288-149983 GCA_003297005.1 Symbiodinium sp. clade A Y106 | reverse complement strand
TTACTAAGTAGTTATTTTATAGAGTTATAAGTACCCCAATTAGGCTCCCTTTTAGGGTACTTATAACTCTACTTATTACCTACTTACTAAGTCCCCCGACCCTCCAAGTGGGGTTAAGGGTTTAGGATTTAGATGGCTTGGCTCAGGCTTTGATTGCTCAGGTCTTCAGGGCTTTCGGTGTTGAGGTTCGGGGTCCTAGAGTTTAGGGAGCCTAAACCCAAACCCCCTAAACACTATAAAGCCCACAAAGCCTACGAAGCCCCCCAACGATCTCCTTCTGAGCTTGCTGCCTCAAGGCATCGACCGTCAAGTCCACCGATGCTTCCTTCGGCTTAAGGTTCAGGTTTAGGGTTTTTGGGGTTTTATTCGGGTTTAGGAAGCCTGTGGGGGTCTAGCGTTGAGGGTTGATGGGTGCGTTGACATGCTAATTCGGGTTTTGGGGGTTTGGGGTTGCTGGGCTTAAGGTTTGGGGTTTAGGGTTTATTTCGGGTTTGGAGTTTCGGGTTAGTTGAGGTTTTGGGGTTTAGGGTTTGGCGGTTGGGGTCGTTGGGGTTGGGGTTTGGACTTTGGGCTTTTTTTCGGGTTTAGGCTTTGGGGTTTGGTTGGGGTATGGGGGCTAAGGCTTTCGGTTTAAGGATTCAGGGCTTTAGGGCTGCAGGCTTTGAGGTTCAAGGTTTGGGGCACATGGTTTTTTCGGGCTTCTGTGCTTGAGGCCCTGACAACCCTCAGCTCCAAAGCCTGTTCGCAACTTGAGAGGTGCTGCTGTATGCAGGTTTAGAAGTTGGGATTTTGCACAAGGTGTTTATAAAGGTGTGCGGCAACTCGGACTGCAGCAAGCCCAAAGTAGAACGTCCCTCACGAAGCATGCCTGCTATCCCTGAAAACATGCCGACGATCCCAAATATTAAAGCCCAAGCTTCCGGTCATCATAAACCCTAAACCCCGCGGGTACGGAATACTGTCTGGGCGGGGGTCTTTGGATTGAACCAGGTTCCTTGATGAGCGATCCTGAAGGAAGGAACTTTGCACTGTTCGGACTGAGTTTGGGGTTTTGGGGATTGGGATTTGGGGGGAGTGAGGGGGGCGATCAGAAAACCCAATATTGCTCAAGGAAGTAAACTTAAGGAAACCAAGGTCTGCGGTTTACCGTTCATCGTGATTTCCAAAAAAGAGCTGTTCTGGCGGTCGGGATAGGATGGCTTTTAGATTTTTTAGGGGGTAGGGCTGAGATTCTAAACTTCGTAAACTTCAGGCTAATGTAGGAACCTGATAAAGAAACCTGCCTGGCCCTATAGCCCCAATATATTAGGATTCATAAATAAAGACCCAAGGTTTCTTAATCAGGTTCCTACATTACAGAGTTCGATCGCAAGGCCTGAACCCAAAGCCATAACCCTCCGGACCCCAGCAACGCATGTGTAACAGCGCTTGCCACTGCATTGCGTAATGATACACCGACAAACACGCTGCATGGAGGTATGTATGTATATAAACATGCATGAATGCTTGCATGCATGCATGCATGCATGCATGCAAACGGCTCGCTCTCTCTCTCTCTCTCTTCTGCTCGATCTTGCTCTCTCTCTCTCTCTCGCTCTCTCTCTCTTCTGCTCTCTCTCTCTCTCTGTTTCACCGTGTGCTTCCCTTTGCGTGTATCTCCGCAGCTCTGTCTCTCCTTAGAAGCCCCCTTGCCGGTACACCGTGAACCCTGAACCCCCTAACTGCACTGAGCTAACTCTGCAGCAGAGCATCGAAGGTGATCGAGCGACCACTGAGAAGAGCGACGGTGATGCGCATAGTAATATCGCTATGTACACAAGGCCGTCATCTGAGCAACGAAAGCCTACCAAAACCCTCTAAGCACGCTCCTAAATTATTTAGTAAGATCCTCTTAGCCCGAATAGCGGTAACCTGAGCCCTAATCTCCAAACCTGTCCCTTAAAAGCGGTTATGATTCAAAAAGATTCAAACCTAACCCTCTTTAACTCTAAACCCCTAAAAACCCACAAACCAAACCTGTCCCTAGAAGCAACCCTGCAAATGGCCTCGTATATCCTAAACCTTCATAATTAGTTCCCTTAAAGGCACTCTTCGGATACCCTTAAAGGAACCCTTTTAGTACCTTCAAAGGTAGGTACTTAAGACCGAAGAGGTTCGGCTGCAGGGTTTTGGGTGCCGTCGAGCCCTTCAAATGGCTCTGCGCATGCGGCGGCGGCGGTTCTGGACACAGAGAAACTCGTTCGGGCTTCTAGGGTTTAAGATTTAGCATTCAGGGCTTGGGGTTTTGGGTTTTGGGTTTATAAGGCTTAAGATGTATGGTGAACCCCAGAAAGTTGGAACATCGATTTTGGAAGATGTGTGCTGAATTCCCTTTCAATTACCTTAAGGGCAGGAGCACAAGCACGTTCCAACTTTCTGGCTTCTACTTTAGCGTTCATTTTTTTAGTTGAACTGCACCCTTTCTCCAAAGAAGCGCTGTCATTTTGCCCTCTTTAGCGTTTAGTGCTTGGGGGCTTTGGGTTTAGGATTTGCTTTATCTAGGGAATCTAAGGGCTTAAGGGTTAATCAGGGACTTGGGAATTTGGCGGTCGAGGAGCAGAGACTCCCCAACCCTGGAAGTAAAGAGTAGACTCCTTAGATGATCCTTGTGGAGACCAAAAATGGAAAAACCCTAAACCCTAAACCTCAATAACACTCAACCCAAAAAGGCAAAAGCTCAAAACCCAAAAACACCCTAAACACTCAATCCAAAAAAGGCAAGAGCTCAAAACAACAAAAAGAGTGATGACGACCTGCAGACGATTCCGCTGGACTGCGTCGGAGAGCTTCTCGAACAGCAGAGCCTGTTTAGGGTTTTAGGGTTTAGGGTTTGGGGGTTTAGAGGTTTGGGGTTTAGGGTTTTAGGGCTTTAGGGTTTTAGGGTGTTAGAGCTTTCGGGCTTTAGGGTTTGAGGCTTTACATGGCTTTAGCTTTTAGGACGGTTTGTGACTTTAGGGCTTCAGGGTATGGGGCGTTAGGGTTTTAGGGCTTTAGATGGCTTCAGCTTTTAAGGTATATAGGGTTTTAGGGCCCAAGGGGTCCAGGAATCAGTGCAGTGTATACTCTTGGGGCGCACATATCTGGTATATTCGCACTTGGACCCTACTTCTCTTCGCAAGGGTTCCTATGAGGATGACTGTAGGCAAGAAGGGCTCCTATCGCGGTTCCGAATTGTAATGATTCCTCTCAGGATTCTTTAAGCTTCGAAGCGGTTGGGGACTTGGTAAGCAGGCTAGAAGGCTTTGAAGCCTGAACCCCTCTTAACCCCAATCCCCTGGACCCTAAACCCCCAAACCCTAGAAGCTAGTTTCAGAAAAGGTGTAATGCTTATTGCTTCATTAATTATACGGGGGAATGAAAAGGACCTTGGAAGAAGGTTTTTATCAACAGAGCTAGAAGTATGCATGGTTAAGCCACTTGCAATGCCGGCGAACTAGATCCATTCTGTCAGCACAGGCTTTTGCCCCACACCTTTGTTAAGGGCATCAGCTCGTCTTTGAAGATCAAAAGTGAGAAACCTTGAAACGTAAACCCAAATCCACGCTTATGCGGATCGCCCTTCGCCAGTCTAGCTGAATGTTGAGCAACCCGGCAGTGGCCTCAAACCCCGAATTGTCAATCTTCAATGCCGTAATTTTGTACGGACTATAGGGGGATATGTTCAGACCCCAACATTCAACCCCGCGACCAACCAAGCGCTGCAATGCAACGACCGCACCAAATGCCAAAAAGCGTAACGAACCTTTTAGACCCTAAACGTTCCCACCCAAAGACACAGTTGATTTAGCCCAGCAAATTCAGAAGTCACAAACGATATCTCTGAGTACTCACACTGAAACTGATCCACGTCGCCGAGTATCACCAGAACCTTAACTCGAAACCTCAACCCCCAAGCTTTTTCCAGTCCTGGGCCCCACCTTAACCCACCAAAGTCTACTTTTATCTAGGGTCCCTATGAAATCTAGATTTAGGGCTTAACATCAGAACCTACAAGACAATAGGTTTTGGTAGGTTAAGGTATATGTTAATCTGGGCTTTTAAGTAACCAGGGAGAAAAAAGTATAAACTTTTATTTCATAAGGGTTCCTTTAAGAAAAAAGTATTAAAGTATGGTACTCCAAAGCCCAGTAAACCCTAAGCCCTAAACCGTAAACATCGAAGCTGCGGGCTGAATGGCTCCTAGAGAGGACTGCCTGCTGCACGCATCTCTCCTGGTCCTCTGAGGCTCGAAAACACCTAGGTTCCCCAGTAGCCCCTTAATAATAAGGGTACCCTTTTTCCTACTATTTGGTTTTAATAAGGGAACCCAAAAAGAAAAAGGGTAAAAGGGTGCTACTGGGGCACCTAGACACTAACCCTAATGCATTTGGGATTCAAATTTTCAGGGCTTACGGATTAGAGTTTGATGGCTTATGGTCCGGTATTAGTCAGGTACCGGGTAATTGTGCGTTTGGGTTGGTGGTTTGGCGTTCTTGGAAGCAATACATTTGGTTTCACACTTTTGAGCCCGCTTGCACCTCTGGTGATTCAAAACAGTACACAAGGAACTTGTCCACTGCTTGGGGGGTCGGGGGACTTACTAAGTAGTTATTTTATAGAGTTGCTATTACCATAACCCCAATTAGGATCCCTTTTGGGGTACTTATAACCCTACGTATTACCTACTTAGTAAGTCCTCCGACCCTCCAAGTGGTGAGCGAGGGCTAGTAGTCAGCGAGACAACTTGTGCACAAGTCAGCGAAAGAATCACAGGGGCTTTGCAAAACCAACAATATGGAGCCCTAGAAACCCTAAACCCTATATACCCTTATATGAAGGCATCAGAATAGCCGATATGGGTATACAATCATGTTACGGAGGGATAATACACACTGTTAATTAGTAAATAATCCTTCAGTATTACAGCCACTGCCCCATCTCTTTCAATAAAAGAAACTGGTATGCTTGCAGGTCCCCGTGATGATTGTAAGCCTTTGAGCTCCATATGTTGTATTCTTTTGGGTTTTGGCGTAAGGGTCCAAGTGCCTCAAATCATTTACTTCCCCATAAGGAGCACCTAGCTAGTTAGGTCTTTTTCTTAGTATTGTCACTATTGCTTCGTAAGGCCATAAGGGCCCATATGGCGAGGCCTATTGACCCAACGACGTTCGGGTCTTCTTGTGAGGAACTGAGTCTGGGTTGCCGTAGGAAAGAAGGGATGTTATGTCCCTTACAGCCTGTTGTGGCATTTGACTGTAAATCCCCTTACAACACTGTAAACCCATACAGAAGTTACAGACTCCTACAAACCCCTTATAAACCTTAGTTCCACAAATTTTGCGCACAGCCCTTGAGGGGTCCAAGTTCTTACTGATCATATGCTCTCTTGAATAGGGCCTTTCGGACCCCTCAATCAAAACCCGGGTCTGTAGAACCCCTGAACCCTATAACCCTGATCCAAAGCACTAAATTCTAGGCCCGTTGAAAAATCATAAAGTCTGTTTATGTAGAAAAGACAGGTCCTCCAGAGAGCAGTCGCTGAAGGTGTCGCAGCCCTGCGCCTGCTCAAGCGCCGCCCGAACAGCCTCTCAGTCCAGTCCGGGGGGGCCGGGGGAGCCCCATGCACAAACAAGTTTAGGCTTTAGAGTTTAGGGTAAATGATGGGGGCCTCAAAATCAGGATGTCAGGCGTCTTCCTTAACGGGTTTAGGGGGAAGCCTGTTGCTTGGCTTCTACACAGGTTCTTACTAAGGGTTGACAGGGGCTGGGTTTTGAGTTTCGAGCCACTTTAGCATGTGTCGTGGGTGAGAAAAAGCAGCGTGGACATTGATTTGGGAGTTTCCGATAATCAGGGGTAACTTATTTTGGGGTACTCAAAGTAAGGATCCTACTATTTAGGGCTTTAGATTAGGGTCCCCTAATTTGATCTCGGCAGCCCAGACAGCTTGAGATATAAGGCCCTGCTGTCTTGACCCGATATGAAAAATGAGGGGTTTAGGGTTTAGGGCTTTAGGGGTTTAGGGTTTAGGGCGTTTAGGGGTTTAGGGTTTAGTGTTTAAGGGGTTTCGGGTTTGTAGGGTTTAGGGGTTTAGGGTTTAGGATATGCTAGCTATCCGGAGGCTCTATCTGCTGGTTAAGGCTAAGGGTCAGGGAATTTCTACTCCGTTCACACTGCCGGGACGCTCCTCAAGACATAGAATACATACGGCTGATGATATAAATCCTGCATTACCCATAATGAGGAATATACCATAATTCCCATACCATAATCCCATAGCTTAGGGTCCTTAAGGTAATGCAGGATTTGCATCATCAACCGTAGGATTCCGAAGACCTCGAACAGCCTCCAGACTCCTACAGCGTATAGGCGCCTGAGTCATAATAACAATAGTTACTTCCCAAAAACCCCAGGGCTTAAAAGTTCAAACTTTCAGAACAAGACTACCTCATAAGAGCTCAAAAGTTGAAAAGTTGGGTTTTGGACCAATAAGATAATAATGACAGTAATCATAACCATAATAAACAATAGTAGTAACATCACAACCATATTTAAACTAGAAATATAAATAAAAACAACAGTAATATTAGCAACAACAGTCATAGTAATCATAATGACAGAAATACCATGTAACTGTACTAGTAATTAATAACAAATGAGAGAAATAAACAATTGGACCATGCTCTGCGGTGGCATGTTATGCTGGAGCTGCAGTAAAGGAATAGTGTTTCTTTTATTCAGGCTTCCACGTGAGACCCATTCCATCTTTGCAACACTATCGTGCAATGCCTGCCAAGATGCACAGCATACTAAACTCTTAAGGCCTGCCAGGTCACCCGCAAGTATCCTTCAAAGGGCTCTCATAGTCCGCATGACGAAGTCATAGGGGGCTACATGACATGGTAGTTGGTGACTCCGACGCCCTGGAAACCTCATGCCCGGCTAAAATCAAGACACACACACACACAACCCTATGCTCGCACCCTACACCTTATAAACATCAAGACACCTCTGAAAGAGTCCCTTCCTAGGCCCTTGTCACGCCCAGTAGGGTTTCTAGGTCCCTGAGTAGCCGCTTGATAATAAGGATACCCTTTTTGCTACTATTCTGTTTGAATATGGAAACCTCAAGATATGGGCAAAAGAGCACTACCCAGGAACCTAGATTAGTAGGGTTTACGCGCTTTGGGTTGCAGGCATCGGTGCCTTGCGGTCGCCGGCTTCCACGGCCGCCTGGGACAGCTAAACATCATGGTCTTGGGCTTAGGGCTCTGGGGTTTAGGGCCGTTTAGGGTTCTGGGGTTGCGGGGTTTAGGGCTTAGGGTTCGGGGGTTCCGGGGTTTCGGGGTCTTGGGCTTAGGGTTTTGTGTTCAGGGTCCTGGGCCTCTCTCGAGCTATCATAACTCACTTACATTTTTGTAGGTTCATGTAAACCCGAATACATTGTTTGCAGGGGTTCTACAAAACATGGGAGTCCAAGGCAGGGTTTCGGGTTTGGCGATGTCTGGTCTTAGGGTCGTTAGGGCCTTCGGGTGAAGGTGAAGCGTTGAGGATATAGGGTCTTCGCGTCGGGCTGAGTTGAAAGGCTGAGAATAGCAGTAATCCTGGCGCTAATCTCTAAGCCCGCAGACCCCTAATCCCTAAACCCTGCCTATAACGTTACACCCTGGCCTGGAGAAAGTCTTGTGCGGAAGCAAACTCCAGGATCTTCTCTGCCCGGGCAATGCTGCCTGGCTTTGTTGGGTTAGGTTCCTCAAATCTTAATCATAAATATACCCTTTTTCCCAATATTCAAATTTAGCTTTAATAAGAAGACCCCAAACTAAAAAGGGCAAAAGGGTACTACTGAAGAACCCAGTAGGTGGTTTGAGGCTTCCTTAGGCGGTGTGGAACTATCCGATGGTGCTAGGCTCACAACAAAGGCCGCAGATCACAGTATGTATACATAGAGGTCCATGGCACAAAGGCTTATATGGATTATACGGCATCGAGAGTGTTAGAAGGGTTTTGCTGCATTTTCGAGAGTTAATTTATAAGGCTCTAGGGTCTGATAGAGTTTTACAGGGTTTTTAGGTCTTATAGACTTATAGGGTTTATATAGGGGTAAGAGGGTTTATGGCTGGCTTTTGGGCTGCGGGTGTCTACCAAGTTTCTGTTGCAGTAAGGAATTTTTCACGATTTGTGACTTGAATATTGTTTGGTCGTATACAACAGCAACCTATAGTAACGGCATCTAGGGACTCCACTTAAGGGATGTTTTTCTCATGATGCAGACGCTTAAATCAGCAGTTCTGGGCCAAACGCTGGGGGCTTTAGTGGTATCAGCTTCGTATTCAGGGCTGAGGGGTTTGAGGTGTAGGAGTTCTGGGTAGCGTTTGAGGGAGGGATTATAGAGTAGCAGTCGACGTGTCGTGGCAGCTTCTGGGCTCACCAACGCCGCGCCCCCGCCCTCTTCCACATGCCACTCGGACGATGCAGGTGAGGCTTTGTTGCACTACGGACTCCATCTACTAGCTCAAGCCGGACAGGAAACTTTGGCCTCGGCGAGATCCAGCTCCTCCCTAGAAGGCGCACCCTCGGTATGCAGCGGGCGCCAACTGATCCTGGGCACCGGTCGCGGCACCAGCTCTCGACCACTCTGCAAGATCTCCAGGACCGCCCGCTCGCAGGACTCCCACATTGTTAGCCTGGCTTGGGTGCTGTGAGGGGCCCTCCTTTGTCGGTGGGGGCCAGCCGGTCAAAGCGCGGGCTGCTACCGCTCGCCGACCCCTCTTGCGTCGCGAAGGTGGCTGTGGAAACAGGGCTTCATGCCTTCGGATGTATCGGCGGCTTGAGGCTTAAACCCGTGCGCCTGCTCATCACATGCGGGTCTCCTCTTCAGCTCACGGCTGTAAACGAAACGCCAGTCGCCAAACACTTGCCAGACCGACAAGGTGGTGTATTGCCTTGCATCCTACAGGCTAGGCTAAACCAAGTTTCTCACTGTTCGTGGTGTTTAGGGTTCAGCGTGGATTTTGGGGGGAAGGGTGCACACTGGGCTCTCTTGGTCACAACTATATTACCTATATTGCATGACGGGTGTTCTGATCTTGTTTATCTCCTGGCTAAGCGTAAACCCGGACATCTCGTGAACCCGGGGAGCTCCCACACCACCCTCCTAAAGCCTTCTAAGAGTCTTCTACCCTAGGTATCTCCTTAGAGGGTCCGGAATCTCCTATGGAGAGCCCTTGGGTCTCTTTGGGGTCTCAGAAATCCTACATTCTAAGGTTCCTTAAAGTGTTAGGACCCTTAGGGTAGGCCCTGCCAAACCCTGTAAATGCCACAAGCTTGAGGTCTCCAAAATCCTTTCTGGAAACCCTCCTAGAATCCTCCTAAACCCCGAACCCTGAAGCCTCCTAAACCCCAAACCCTTCGTCCCAAACCCCAATCCCTATAACCCCTAAGCCCTACCTTAACCTACCAAAACCTTTTTTTGTAGGGTCCCTACAAATACCATATTAGGGTTTATAGTAAGAACCTACAGAAAAGTAAGGTTTAGTAGGTTTAGGTAAACAAAATCCGATAAGGTCGCTGCCGCCATCAACACGGAGCCGTTTCGCATTGCTGATCACCTCGAAAAATGGGGTTCAAGTCTTTAGGGATTTGGGCGTTAATAGAGTTAAGGTTTAGGGTTCGAGGGTGCAGGGTTTAGGTCCCACCTGCATGCGCAGCTTGAGTTCCCTTAAACTAACCCTTGAGGAAACCCTTTTAGGAGCACTTGTGGGAACCCTTACATTAACCCTTAAAGGACCCCCTGCAGGCACCCTTAAAGGAACCCCAAACCCTAATCGTCGAAGTACCTAACGACCATATAGTAACCTACATAACTACTGAAACCGAGTGCCTAATTATTGGGTCCTTTGGGCCCTTAGGGTAAGGGTTGTTCCCTTAAGGATTCCAGAAAAGGTCTTTCAAACGACCGGCTCAAGGCTTGCTTACAGGGTTCCGTAAACACATCGTAGAGGTTTCTTTGCGGGGTGCTATATGGGTTATGTAGCTGTACATACCCTAAGAGTCCCGTTTCTGGGTATGTTTGAGTTTGAGGCGCAATACCATACCAATCCCCTGCAGGGCCTGAGCCATAACATAGCGCCTCAACCCTACAGCCGAAAACATCAATCCCAAACTTATGCAACAGAAACCTTGGCTGGGCTTTTAAGTAACCACGGAGAAACCCAAGCTTGGAGTTTAGGGGATTACGCTAAACCCTAAACCCTTAAATACACAAGATCCAGGCGAGTACTGTTCAATCCGTTTTGGCAGCTTAATAATTGAAGGTTCCAGAAGCCGCACAAGCCGTTTTACATCCCTATAAACTAAACTCCAAACCGCCCAATGCAAACGGAATTTCCACCAAAAAAACACAACTGAACCACTCAGTCTCTTCACAAAGTTTCTGAAGATGATAAACTGAATCACCCCTGCTGTCTTCAGCCCCCAATATGGGAGTTTCCGGAAATAGCTAATACAGTACTCTACATAGTAAATGCGGTACCCCTAACTTTCGGAAACTCCCATATAGTGCATAATGCAACGGCCTTAATTCTTGGTATGTTGCTGTTGAGGAGGTGGGTGCCCAAGTTATGTGTTTTTTGTGATGGGGAAGAGGGGTTGGACGGGGGCGGGTGTGGCATTGCAGTGTAATTCCATGATGGGCTGTACTGCTAAGTATTGAGTATTCCGACCCCTGAATTTATCAGTTTTTCTGCCTAATACCACCCTGAAGAACGAAACACCCAAACACAACCCCAAAAAGCAAAAAGACACCTAAACACCCTCAAAACACCAACAAGGCCACCAGAAAAACCCTAAACCCCAAAGACACCTAAACACCCTTAAAGCACCAAAACCCTAAACCCTAAAACCCAGAACCCTCAAAACCCTAACCCCTAAACCCTAAAACCCAAACCCTACACGGTTAAATTAAAACACCAAAACCAGAAAATCCCTAAACCCTAAAGACACCTACACACCCCTAAAACACCAACAAAGCCCCAACAAATCCTAAACCCTAAAGACACCTAAACACCCTTAAAACCCTTAAAGCACCCTAAACACCAGAACCCTAAAAAACCCCCTAAACCCTAAAACCCAAACCCTACACCGTTAAATCAAAACGCCAAAACCTCAAAAACCGCGAAGGCTCCCAGAGGCTCCTCCGGCAGTTCTTCCAGCAGCACAGATTTGCGCCGCACCTGAAACTTAGGGGTTACCTGGAGCCTAAGGAACCTTCCTTTTTAGGGCTCCCTGATACTATTTCTTTATATAAGTCCTTAAAAAGGTAGGTTACTTGGGGTTAAGGTATGGGCTTAGGCTTGAAAGGTTCGTGGGTTCAGGGGTTCGGGTGTGAAACTTAGGGTTTTATGGGGTCTATGTAGGTGTCCGGGTTTGGGTTCGGGGCCTAGGGTGGGGAGCTTGTTTTTGTTGACGGGTTTCGGTGGGAGCAATGATGCTGGCAAATGTTGGTGAGGTTTATGATCGGGCTGCAGGTTTATATTCTAAGGTTCGGGGTTTCCATGTTAATTACCGTTTATGGCTTGGGGTTTACGGTGCAGTAGAAGATAGAGCTTCGCGTTTGTGCGCAGCTTAAGGCCATAGTTTGTCCCGGGCTCGGGCTGTTTGTTTAGAGCTTGGGTTGCAAACCGGTCCGCACGTCCGCATCTAATCTTCGAGGCTGAGTACCCTAGCCCAAAAAATGCTATCCTTTTCCATTATGGTAGTATTTGTAAACCCCAAAAAGTTAAAGTTACACCTACTGAGCTACTAAGCAATGAGACAGCCAGCTCGGTGTTCTAATAGCTTTGAGTACAATTACCGTCTGCTTGCCGAGTCCCTTGACCCTTCAAGTACATATGATGAGCCTTAAGGACCCAATGACCCTTTCAAGTAAGGGCCCTATACTTTGAATAATTGAGTTCCTTTTTGGTATCTGAACCGTAAACCTTTTTAAGGTACATTTCGTCCTGAAGAAGGGCAGGAGATCATCGGAATTCCGACCAAACTGTCGTGCCACATGCATAAGGATCGAGACGGAAGCGACTGCACAAAGGCGAAAGATCACACACAGAACCCTAAACCCTAAACCCTACCAGCCCTGAACCCCTAAACCATAGACCCAAAACAGCCTCCAGCCCATGAATGCCCTAAACAGACCGATGCATCCTTGGGAAACCCAAACGCTAAGCCCGAACACCAAAGCTGGATTCCCAAAGTGGACCTTATCTCCGCTCAAAAGTGGCTTTCACAATGCTCAAGGCCCGAGAAAAGCCGAAATTCCTGAACACGAACGGAGTTTCCCTAACACCTGCTACACCCTGAACCCGACACTCTAGGCCCCAAAACCCTTAAACCCCTAAACCCAAAACAACCCTGAACCCTATCCTTTTGAGGAACCGTCAACAAACTCAACCCGAAGCCACCTGCAACAGCCCCTCCAGCTGGGAGGCCGCGGCAGCCTGGCCAGTCTCCAAAAAGCACAAAACCCTTTTATGGTTTAGGAATATACCTTAAGAGCTGTAGGAAAAACAACAACACTAATCATGAAAATTGCAGTACAACATACTGATTATTAAGTGTTATTCGTCATGATGCTAGGACTAAGAGGTGTAGTCCCTGAATCCTAAAACCGACAGTAACAACCCCGGAACCCTAAACCCTAAACACCAGGCGGGGGGCAGGAGGTGGGGGGGCCTGCTCCTCCAGAAATCGAAGCTTCGCTTGGGCCATTGTCAGCCGGAAGCGGCTGAGATGGCCAGGGGCTTCCGCCACCTCTGTAGTCAATAAGCTACTATCCGTCACCCATTTATCAGGGTTCAGTAGGTTTTGTTATAGTGTTTGGGGCTTCAGCCGCCTCTGTGGTCGATAGGGCTTTATGGGGCTTTGCGAAAATTTAACAATGATTCAGTGATGTGTTGTAGGTATTTGTAAACGATTTTGTAGAAGGCAATAAGGGTTTTATGAAGACCCTTTCCATGTTCATGATGGTGTGGCTTCCTTCAGGGAGGGAGGTGCGACAGAGGCCGGGGACATCAACTTTCCCTCTAAAGCCAACCTCAAAGATCCACGCAGGAGTGCCTTAACGGTTCCTTACAGAGTTCTGGGTTTAATGTCATCCCTTAGTTAAGGGCTCACCCCCGAACAACAGACCAATGCTTCAAGAGAGACGCATGAGTTGTGCATAAACGGAAACTTTCGCCCCCAAACCTCAGAAAGGTACCTGAGGGTCCGAATGTCGATGCAAGTGACACTGTTCCGTGCGAATAGCACGTTCGAGCCCTAACCCTGAACTCTCAATCAAGCTTGAACCCTAAACCCTAAACCTCCGCAAAGAAGACCTGACCCTGCAACTGAAAGTTTGAAGTCCTGAGCCGTAAGCCCAAAAGTCCTCGTCGAGGTGATTCTCCACCCCACACAAGATTATAAGGTTAGAAGTACGGGGCCTTAGGCCTTTTTGAGGGAGTTCTAGGGACCCTTAAGAGTCTATATAGGGTATATAGTAGGTATCCCAGGGTTAAGGGCCCATACTAGGGGCCCATGGTCTCAACCGTTGAAAGATACCAATGCCACACAAATGGGGATTGTTCCTCGTACCAAAGCGAGCCAAGCCTCACTAGTTAAGCCTCCATCATCAATAAGGCTGCCATGAAGCCCAGCAACAAAAACACGAGAAGTACTTATCTTCCGGATTCAATTATTTGGGGTCTTGCCAGGGTGGCTGGCACTCGACGAACGAGGCCTCTCTGGCAGCGACAGTAAAGGCTCAGCTTCCAATCTCCTTGCTTGATTGATCTGCCGTGGTAGGTCAAATTCCGCACCATGGCATATTGGCGAGTGCGCCAGCGCACCTCCTTAGGACTGTACATCCCCGCCGGCTCTTCCACCAAACGGTACTTCTCTCAAAACGGGGACCGTCAGCGACGGTCCGATTCCCTTAGGCACAAGACGACCCTGCAACGATACTTCTTCTTCGAGGTCTGCGCGGCTTCGCTAGGCTCACCCCGAGTCGACATGGCCGCGATCACGAAATCCGTCCGCCCCTCTTTTCCTCGCACTACGTGCTTCGACGGACTGTGGCACGATCCAGACAGCTGGCAAGCTCTTCAGCACTTCAGCTTCAGCATCCGTTTTTTCTGGGGTTTCGGGTTTAGGGTTTGAAGGTTCTGTGGACTGTTGATTAGGAACCCGGCATGCGGGTAGCCTCTACACGAAACCACAATGGTAAACCTAAACATGTCATGACGTCTAAACCTTGCTTTAGGGTGCCTACTTTTGTGGTTAGGATTTGCTATCTAGAAACGTAGGTACCCTCAAAACGGGTAGGGTATGACCCTAATGGTGTAGTTGGCCTTTGTATTTGCATGTCGTTGACCTTGTACTTAAACCTTCTAAGAAACACTACGACCTGAACCCTCTTAAGCCTTAAACCCTGAACCGCGAAAGACTACCTAAACCCCAAAACTAAAACCCGGAACACCTTAAATCCTTAGCTGCAAGGCACAAGCTCGCCGATGTCTCGGAACCAAAAAAACCGTGAACTTTGAGGGTTTAAGGTTTTGAAAGGTTTTGGGGTATGGTTTTAGGATACAAACAGTCAAGGATTGGGGTTTAGGGTTAAGGGTTACAAACTCACCAGCATATCAACCCATATTGCTACGCTACTAAACCGAAGTACCCAGCCTCTAGGTTGGTACTCGGGACCCTGAATAGAGCAGTCCAACACCCACAATCATCCCTCCAGCCACGCGGCGTACACGACCTCCATTTCCTGTGTCACTTGGAGGGTCAGGGGATTTGGGCTTCAGGTGCAGGGTTTACGGTTTAAGGCTTTGATATGGGTTTGTAGAAGGCCTGTAGCCCAAACTAAGTACTTATAACTTACAACCAACGGTTAGGGTAATGATACCATGCGAAATCGTCGTGTGCAAATAAGTCACGTGAAGCAAGACTCCAGCTTAATGCACTGAGAAAACAAGCACACACGCGCACGCACCAAAAACCTCCTAAAGATGCATCAGATCCTCTCAAGGCTGGCAAGGGCACACCGGCCGCCGGAGGACACAAGAAGGATCGTTGGGACTTACAAACTACCCTAAGGCCCCTGAGAGGGTCATGGGCTTTCTGGGGGAGGGTTTGGGCTTTGGGGGCTAAGCTTTGGGATCTCGCTACAAAGGGTCCCGGAGCCTTAGGGCAGGCCGTAAAAAAGTGACTATGCTTCCAATTTCTTATAACCCTGATGAAGTTACATGCACCCTTATCAATAAGTCCCATGATCCTCCAAGTATGGGTAAACGGCCAAGCCCAGTGTTCGTTTATTTACGATCTTTCTCGACGCAGGACCTTCTGAAACTCCATGCGACCATTGACCCTAAACATTAAGCCTCAAAGAACCCTCAACTCCACTCACTTCTAAACACAAATCTCATAAGCCCCGCAAGCCGTAAAACCTCCCACGCTCCAAACCCTAAACCTCACACCCTTAAACTTCAAACCCTAAAGACCTAAACCATAATGAAACGCCTAAAGCCCTGAACCCTAATAAAGCCCTAAAGCCCTAAACCCTAAAAGCCCTAAGCCCTAAAAGCCCTAAAGCCCGAAAGCCCTAAACGCCCGGAGCCCT
Source organism: Symbiodinium sp. clade A Y106 (assembly GCA_003297005.1). Taxonomy (NCBI): domain Eukaryota; class Dinophyceae; order Suessiales; family Symbiodiniaceae; genus Symbiodinium; species Symbiodinium sp. clade A. The sequence continues at coordinate 134,313 of BGNK01001113.1, read as the reverse complement.
GAGTTGGTCGCCTTGATCACGCTGCGGAGGTTAACGAGATCCCGATTTGACAGAGCTTCCATCCTCAGTTGGCTGCACAGGCTTGGGGCCTGGGTTCATGGTTTAGGATCTAGGTTCCTGAGTATCGAACTTTTCTTAAGAAGGGTACCCTTTCTCCTACTGTTCTGATTTCATTGGTAAGGAGACCCTAACATATAACGGGCAAAACGGTACTGCGCAGGAACGTGGGAATTTGGAGTGTAGGGTTTATAGGGTTTAGGGAATGGTGGCTCGCAGAACATTGATCTGGCTACTTCTTGCTCGTGCTCTTACGGAACCCTAAACCCTAAACCCTACACCCTAAACTCTAAATCCTAAACCCTACTATATGCTTGAAGGTTATTGGATTGGACTTGGGAGGGCTGGATTCCGGGAACCAGTGTCCAAAACTCTTTGATTATGGCCGTGTTGTCTGGGTGTTTATCCCGAAGGGTCCAAAGTACCTACCCTGAAGGGTACCATAAGGGTTCCTTTAAGGGTTCCTTGTAGGGAGCTATGAGAGTTTAGAGTTTAGGGTACACAGTACCTATATAGTAGAATGTAGGGTTCTATATTAGGAATTACGATTGTGATTTGGGGAAGTATTCACCATAACAGTACCTAGGACCCTTTGGGTATAGGTTGCCACGGGTTCTCACAAGGGCCTCGTCAAGATTTGCCCTAACATCCACAACCCCGCAAGATGGAGCCTAAATCCTAAACCATGTGCGAAACTGAGTACCCTGACCCTGTAAATTAAAGGGAGCGGAACCCCAAACCATAAGCAGCCAAAGCCCGAAACTTTCTGCAGATGTGCTAGCATGGCTAAATACGAACAATTGCAGAGCACCTTGCTACAGGTAATTTGGATGCTGTCATCGACAAGTTCAACTGAAATGCTTGCAACCAGTAGATTTTATTAGTCTAGTCCTCATGCTTTGAGCAGGCAGCAGTCCTGATCGCTGACACTGACCGAACCCCAAACTCACAACCCAAAAGCCTAAACACAAACCCCAAACAACAAACCCCAAAACCTTAACCCAAAAGCCTAAACCCAAACCCCAAACACCAAACCCGAAACCCTAAGGCCCTGAACACCAAATTCCCAAACCCCCCAAGCCCTGCGAGTCTCTACAGTAAACCCCTTAAAGTTGGAAACCGGATTAAGGCCAAATAGTGCTGGGATTCCCGATACATTACTCTTAAGGATTGAGGCTATGGGGTTTCCAACTTTTAGGCTTCTACTGTATTGCGGAACGAGCCGCAAGGATTCCTGAAGCTTTTGCTGGTACTCGGTCCTCCAACAGGGTCTGATATAGGGGCCTTAATAACTAGAAGAGAGTTCCTTTGAAGGGGTCCTTTAAAGGGGTCTAGAAGGGATCTATAGCAGGGTTCTATAATACAAAATTAGGGGCCGTAATAATTAGAATTGCGTTTTGGGGAGCCATTATACTATAACTATAACAAGGAACCCCAAAAATAGTCTAGGTAACCATTTAGCCCCTATATTATTCTTCAGTGCTGGATGGCAATGCACACTACTACAAGGATCGCTCGTGGGGAAACAGGGCTGAAACCCGGGTGCAGAGGCTTCCCAGCTATACCCACTAGACCCAAGAGTTACCTAGGAACAAAAGGGTGCCCTTTTTGGTTGAAAGGGGCTTATAAGGGAACCTGAAGCCTAAAAAAGGGAATAAGGGCCTGCTCTAGGTTCTAGCACATGTGTGCATCCCACAGCTTTGTTCGTCCACAGTATCCACAACAAGGTACGTGGGTTTGGGGTTGTCGCCGTCCTGTAGAGTGGCATTATTGGGGGAGTAGAACCTATATATCGGACAGATTGGTAGTTATTGCCCTGGTTATTCAACACACCTGCTCCGAAAGCAGCAATAAGCTCGGTTTCGTCGTTCGTTGGATCTCCTGCTGAGGAAGTGTAGTCTCGCTGGCCCTTCCTCCAAAAGGACCTCTAGAACAGTCCCAGTTCGGGTTGGGTTTGAGCGAAAAAAGTCACAAGGATCTCCTTGATAGGGTGGCCAACCCACCCTAAACCCCCAAACCCTGATCCCTGAACCCCAAAGCCTACGCCCGAAACAAAGCAAGCTCATGCAAAGCATTTAGCCAACATCCCTTTCATGAAAAGTGCGGGAGACCAGTTCTCATGGCCTGAAATCAGTTACGCCACCAATTCCTATAATTATACAATCCGTTAAACACTCGCGTAGGGTCCTTGACCCCCCAAGCCCCATATTCCTCAGCAGAACCCAAACCCTAAACCCCTAAACTCTAAGCAGAACCCGAAACAAACATCCTTATGCCCTTCTAACTCACACTGTAACAACCTTTTCAATCACTCTGCAACCTAAAGCCCGCACCGTATGTTTAGTCTTATGGCGCCACGCTTATAGATCCCTTATAGTAGCCCTGATAGACCTTTTCAAAGGAACCCTAGGAACCCTAAACTCCCCTAAACCAAAAGGAGTCAGAGACTCATGTATCCCTTAATTCAGGAATTTACTTCAATATTTTGTAAGATCCCTTACAGGATTTAAACAAGGGATATTGGAGTCCCCTAAACTCTAATCCCGATAGATCCCTATGACCCCTGAAAGGAACCCCCATTGATCCCTTTAAAGGGATATTGGAGTCTCTGACGAGTCCTGTCGAAGCAGTCCAAGGCAGCTTCCAAGTTCTCCTTGTTAAAGCCCACGCCTGCTTGGGGGTTTCGGGGTTTAGGGTTTAGGGGTTTAGGGTTTAGGGCTTAGGGGTTAGGGCTTAGGGTTTCGGGTTTAGGGGTGTAGGGGCTTCGGGGTGGTTCCTTTAAGGGATCTATAGGGGTTCCTTTATGGGGTCCTCTAAGGGATATATACTAAGGGATCTTTCTGATTTAAGGTTTGGGGTCTAGGGGTGGTTTGAGGTTTTGGGGCTGAGGGATTCAAGGTTTCTACAGGTTTGGGGTTCAGGGCTTCGGGTTTAAAGTTGCGGCTTAGGGCTTAGGGCTTTAGGCATTGAAGGGCTCAGAGTTTCAGGGCTTCTTGGTTTTCTGGCGGTTGAGGGTTTAGCTCCCCCCACGCCGTGTACGGCCAACCACCCAAACCCATTCATTCTGTTGGGGTTTAGGACTAGACTCATGCCAAGACGGATTTTCTTTCTTTTCTTCAAACCAGTAGGGCAGGGGACAGGGCAGGGCAGGGGTCAGCGCAGGGCAGGTTGACCGCGTTGGAAGGGACAGGTTCCAGCTTGGGGTTGGCTAAACCCTAAACCCTAAAGCTTTCGCTGAGTTTAGTGTTGGGGCTTGGGGGTTAGGGGTTCAGGCTTTCAGCGGGGATTTGAGGGTCTCGGCTGAGCTTCGGGGTTCAGGGCTTAAAGTTGGGGCTTAGGGTCTAGGGGTTTAGTATTTAGGGCTGAGGTTTACCTGTATCCCCAAACCCTACAAAATAGTAGATTATGACCCCTTAATTAGAGGGTCTAACCCCTAAAACGGTAGGTTTTCGGATCCCAAGGTAGGGTTTAGGGCTTAGGGTTTTCATTTGGGGTTGACGGTTTTGAGGGCTGGAGATGAGTGCTTAGGGTTTGGGGGTTAGGGCTCCTTCAAAAAAAAACAGTTCTTCTCGAGTTCCATGAAGGTTCCTTAAGGGCTTTAAGGTGGTCTGTAGGGTTTTAGTGAACCCTCACCAAAAACAAAAACAACTACCTGCTTAAGGGCTGTATAACTGTATAGTTTGAGTTTGGGGCCTGAATATTAAGCTTTCTAGGCATAGGGCTTTAAGGCCATGTGTCTTGAGAATACTCTATCGCTGGCCTCTTGCTTGCTTGATAGCAGTCTTGACCCAGACAGGGCCAAGAGCACCTGAGCGCAGATCGCTGCGCTTGTAGTGGCTAAACTTACGTTACAGTGACCCTTGAAAGTAAGCCCTATAACCCTTATACTATGAATCCCTGGTCTTTGAGCCATAAACCCTTTTAGGGTTCATTTCGTCCTTAAGGTAGACCCAACGGCCACATCCCTGAACAATGGATCCTGAACCTCGCACCAAGCCTCCTACTACTTTTGGGAGCCTCAAGACTAAATTAAAAACAAATCTATAGGACCCTTAATAGGGCGAAACTTCTAGACTGTACACCCCTATAAACCCTAAACTTAGGGGTGATTGAGCTTGACACCCCATGCCCAAAACTTCAATCGCCCGACTGCCTAAACCCTTCTCTGAGCATGCAGGTTTAGGGCTTAGGGGTTTAAGGGTTTAGAGGTTTAGGGTTCCACTATTTAGGGCTGTTCGCCGCTCTGAGACTTCTCCGGGGAGTCTGGCGACAAGGCAGTGGCCAGCACAGAACAACTACACACGCGAGTGACATCAGTTGTGGCAATCCCAAAGGGTCCAAAGTACCTATATAGTCGAACTTAAGGTTTCTATACTAGGAATTACTATCAGGATTTGGGGACGTATTCCCCATAACAATACCTAGGACTCTTTGGCAACAGAAACGAAGGAAGCAGCAGCCGGCGACTACGACTACAAGTACGATCAAGGTAGGAGCATTGATAGCTAGAATAAGGTTTGGCGGTTTTGGGGCTCCTCAAAATGTAGGATTTCTGAGACCACAAAGAGACCGGACCCTCCTGAGGCGACACCTGGACCCTTAGGGTAATCAGAATATGCTGAAAATAAGGAACCCTGATGAATCATGTTGGCAACTATTCAGGCCCGCTATTACGACGACTACAATGACCCTAAACCCTAAACTTCCCTAAACCCCTGAGCCCCGATAGAGTAGACCTTAAACCCTAGACCCCTAACTTCCGGAAACTCCCAAACCCTAAACCTTAAACCCTATAGATCCCTGATAGGAACCCTTAAAGGAACCCTTATAGATCCCTTTAAAGGAGACCCCTGAATCCCCCAACCCTAAACCCCGAAAATCACCAAACCCTATACCCAGGGTTCAGACAGGCCCTAAACCCTAGTCCCCTGAGCCCCGATAGATTAGACCCTAAACCCTATACCCCTAAACCCCAACTCCTAAAGATCCCTTAGTATATATCCCTTAAAGGAGCCCCTAAGGGAACCCCTATATAGATCCCTCAAAGGAACCCTAAACCCAGGGCTCGGGCAGGCCATCATCGTGGAGACCTTTGAGGCCACCATCGCCCCAAGGAGTGACCAGCGGGCTAAGACTCGACCTCCGACGGTTTCGGGTTTGGGGTCCGGTGGGATTTGGGGTTTAGGGTTTGGGGTTGGAGGCTTTAGGGTTTGGGATTTGGGGTTTAGGGTTTGGGGTTTGAGGTTTAGGGGGTTAGGGTGTCAGGGTTTGGGGTCTAGGCTCAACCTCGAGGCTTTGGGCGGGCTGGGGATTAGACCTTGGGGCGTAGGATTTGCAGTAGGGTTTCGGATTTTGGGGTGTAGGGTTTGGGGTTTAGGGTTTGGGGGTTGAGGGTTGGGGTTTACGGCTTAACCCTGAACCCTAAACCCTCTGGGCTTTAGGGTTCAGTTGTTTTAGTTAAGGTTTAGGGTTCGGGGTCCGGGGTTCAGGGTTTGGGGTTTAGGCTTTGGGGACCAGCTTTGAAGGAGCCCGTTAAAGGATCCCCTAAACCCTACTTGGAGGGTCGGGGGACTTACTAAATAGCTATTTTATAGAGTCAGAAGTGCCCTAACCCCAATTAGGATCCCTTTTAGGGTACTTATAAGTCTACTTCTTACCTACTTGCTAAGTGCCCCGACCCTCCAAGTAATAAGCCCCAAAACCGGTCTACAAGGCGAGTGTCTTCTGTTAGACTTGGGCTTTGGGCCATGTGACACTTTCATCGTCCCTAAACCCTAAACCCTACCCTAAGGGTCCAGGTATCTCCTTAAAAGGTTCCGGAATCTCCTAGAGAGAGCTCGTGGGTCTCTTGAGGGTCTCAGAACTCCTACGTCTTGAGGTTCCCCGAAGTGTTAGGACCCGTAGGGTAGACCCCAAACCCTAATTGATTGCGGCACCCCCAGGAATGGTGTGTTGGCATTACGTTGATGTGGGATTGAGCTACAGCTTCACCAAAGCCTCCGTAAGACCTAAAACCCTGCCACCTGCATAAACCCTAAACCCTGCATAAGCCCTACAGTGGGAACATCTACTAAGCCTCAAAATCCTAAACCATATATACCTTCTACTACAGTGTAAACACCTACAGCAATGAAATAGCCGAAAACCAGCTAAAATCCGAAACAATTATACCATATACCTCATATACCCCTAGAGCCATAAAGCCCGCAGCATTGAACCGCTGGCTGCAGCCCTAAGCCAGGAAACCCCAAAGCCTTAGAAACCTGACCTCCGGAAACACCCTTAAAGACTCTTCTTCTGGGCCCTATAGATCTTAAGCCCGAATGTGTGAGGCTTTTGGGCTGGTTTGCGCCGTAGGGCCTGTCTCATAACCGCCTTCAACTTCAAGAAAAATTAATCATAGCATGGTACTATGGGTGTTTTTTGGCGTGCATGCAGGTTGACACTAAACGCTGTTTCGTAGAGGCATACACTTTGGCTTTAAGATAGTGCCTATTTCGGTGCTTTCGGGTACACCATTTACTTGGGTACATGGGGTTACGTATTTCTACTACTCCAGACCTTGAACGCAAGCCCTGTTGGCACCTTCGAGTGAATCCTGCCGCTCACGGAGACGTGCGGCAAGGTCGGCACTGGCAGTGGTGGGGATGACCTGCTGTGGAAATTCGGGTTGATGGTTGCTTTTGGCCTCTAGGGGTTTAGGGAGCAGGGGGGTTGGGTTTCGGATTTCGATTTGAGGCCTTATGTATAAGTATAGTTCCGCTCTAGAACCCTAACCCCGATCCTAAACCCGAAAGCGTAAGCCCTGAACGCTAGTGGGGTTAGAGGACGCTGTGAAATCTGCTCGAAGAAAGTTCCCTGAGGCTGAGGCAAGGTTTTTGCCGAGACCCCCAAGTATCTAGAGACAATATCTTCGACCATATTTACAGTAATTAGACGCCAGACGGTCGGAACATCATCCTCCTTCCCATAATAAGCTAAAGGGCATTGAAATCCCAGCACGAATCATCTTAAACCAATGTTCCAACTTTGTGCGCTTGATCTGGCCAAGGATCCCTTGTCAAAGCAAGTGGATGATAAGGGCGCTGTGGAGTTCCTGGGTACCTTTTTTCTAGAACCAAAGTATAATCTTTAGTATCGGGCGGTAGGATGTCAGGGATATGGCTTATAGGGTCCCCAAACCTTCAACCCGCCGAGGAAGGGTTTTGGCGACATCTTTCTCCAAGCGCGCGTTCTGTCTGTGAATCTGCAGGAAAACGGGCCTACACCTCCACTGCATTCGTGCGCACCTCCAATCCTGAACCCGCCTTAAATCGAGGATGCCCAGTAACCTAGGAATACTTCATAAGAAACCTAGGACTACAAAAAGGGAAAAAGGGCCCACTGGGAGACCTAGAAATCGTAATCAAGCTCGAACATCGAAAACCTAAATATCCCCAAGCCTGTCTCCAAAACTAAGCCCGGGTTTATGTACCCATAGGCTCCATAGTAGTTCCTTTTTAAGGTTGATATTTAGAATCCAAAAAGGTAATCCCAAAAAGGAACTACTATGGAGCCTATGGGTACCAACCCAAATCCTAAGTACCTTGATACGGGTTTTCTACACAAACCACAATATTCAGGAATTCATAATGCTAACACGTACCTAGTACCGTAGGATCCTTCGGGAAAGCCAGAAGGTGTTGAGCAAAAGGCAGAATGCAGTTTTGGAATCCATTCCGTTACATTCGGCCTATATAGCGGACACGGCTACGCCAAATCTTATACTACTTTCGAAAATTCCTAACCTACATCCTTTGAAGCCTTCTGGATAAATATAGAATCGTAAGAAAACCTATGAACCCTCAACCCTAGCCCTAAAGGTCCAGGTATCCCAGAAATTTTCTGAGACCGCCAGGAAACCCAAGAGCTCTCACTAGGCGATTCCGGACCCTCCGAAGAAGACACCTGGACCAAAAGGGTCCCTAAACCCTAAACCCCTAAGGAGGGTCCGGAACGGAATCTCTTAGGGAGAGCCCGGGGCTCTTTGGGAAACCCTACGTTTCAAGGTTTCCAAACCCTCAGGGTCCATGTACCCGAGTAGTATATAACTTGGCCTTAAAGTAGTCCCTATTTCGGTACTTTGGGGCCAACGTAGATACTGTTTGGGTACAAAAACGCTGAAACCGGAACCATTCTTGTAACCCTTAAAGGAACACATAAACGGTACATGGCCTTAGAAGAGAGCGTGAGGCCCCTCATGGCAACCCCCATCATCCTCTTAACTTGGGATCCTCGGTTTCGGCAGCCCTAAACCCTAAACCCCAACCCCTAAATCCCTACCCATATACCCTAAATCCCTAAACCCTACCCTAAGGGTCCAGGTATCTCCTTCGGAGGGTCCGGAATCTCCTAGGGAGAGCCCTTTTTGGGTCTCCTTGGGGCTTCAGGAATTTTAAAGTTTTGAGGTTCCCCAAAGTGTTAAGACCCTTAGGGTAAACCCTAAACCCCTAAATCCCTGAATCTCCCAAACCCTAACCCATATACCCAAAATCCCTAAAATCCCTAAACCCTACCTTAACCCACCAAAACCTCGTTGTAGGATCCCCATAAAACCCATATTAGGCCTTAAAAACAAGAACCTACAAAAGAGTATAGTGAACCCCAGAAAGTTGGAACATGGGTTTTGGATGATTAGTGCGGGAATTCCCTATAGTTTACCTTAAAGGTATCAGGACAATGATGTTCCAACTTTCTGGCTTCTCCTGTAGGTTGTGGTAGGTTCAGGTCAAGCCCTGAATACCTAAAACCTAAACCCTGAGCCCTCAAATCTTTGAATCTCCCGGGTTTAGGGTTTAGGGAGGATAGCATTTAAGGGTTTGTTGGGTATAGGCTTTAGGCTTCAGGATTTAGGGTAGTGTAGTGCAGTACAATTCTGACAAGGCCGACCCTAAACCCATACCTAGAGGGAGCCTCTAGGTATACCCTAAATCCCTAAATCCCTAAACCCTAAAGCCCTGAATCCCTAAAACCTAAGCCTCATAAGCCCTCGGATTTGGGCTTTTTAAGTAACAAGGGAGAAAAAAGTATACATTTGTATTTCATTATGGTTCCTTTTAGAAAAAGAGTATTAAAGTATGGTGCTCCAAAACCCTCGGATTCGGCAGTGGGAGGTGTAGAGACTCCTTCTTAGGATCTCCAGAGCTTCTCAGGGCTCCATTATCCCTTGATTAAGGAATACCTTGGACTCCTTTCAGGGATCTATAGGGTCTAGGGTTTAGGGGACTCCAATATCCCTTAATTCAGGAATAGACCTTTAAATCATATTAGGGATCGCATTGTGATTTAAGGAACCCTGGGCATCAAAATAGCCCAAAAGCTTTAAATAGCATGGTCTTTGGGCCCAAAAGCCTTTATATATGAGTCCTTAGAGCCCTAGGGGTATATTCCTTAATTAAGGGATATTGGAGTCTCTGGGCAGCTGCTCAGGACTCCCCGAAGAATTGCTCACTTCTCACATTTCGATTTGGGTCTAGGCTGAGGGTTGAGGAACTTGGGGTCTAGGAATCTGGAGGTTTTTGTTTGGGGTTCGAGGGGTTTATTTAGGGTTTAGGGCCGTTTAGGGATTTAGTGTCTAGGAATCTGGAGATTTTGGGGGTCTAGGGGTTTAGGGCTGAGGGATTTCCAGATTGTACCCTGGAAGGCTTTTCATTGCTAATGCAAGCGCATCTCAGCCCACGCGGAGGTCCTCGTCAGGCTGGGTCTCGGGCAGGATCAGATTGATCACCGTGACGAGGGCGGCGAAGAAGCCCAAGACGATCGGAAAGTTGTAGAGCGGGCACACCTGCTCAACAGCTGTATAAGCCCTAAACCCAAACCCTCAACACTTTTCAATCCGAAATTCTAGACCAGTACGCCCCTGTACCTGCCGAACAGATCCTCTGACCCTTGGTACCAGGACCACTATCGAGTGTGGCCTTCCTAGGCCTTTTGGGGTCTGTTTTAGGCTTAGTGTTCAGGGTTCAAAGGCTTCCATCACCAGTTCACAACACAACTCTCCAACATCAACATCCAACAACAAAACACATGAGACTCAAGCGCTCGTAGAAGCAAATCCAAAACATTCCTTTCAACAACCCCTCGGAGTCTGTATTATAAGACAAAATCGCAGAATAATACCTAAGAGTGCTAAAGAAAAGAGATGCCACTCTAGACCCCGACACCAAGAACACAGGCTCGCAGAGCGGGTAGATCAGGTAGATCAGCGGCTTGGTGCAAAGCTCCGTGCCATAGAGCGGTCCCTTAGCGGGGACAGTGGCCTGAGCAGGGCTGGGCTTACGGGTTTAGGGTTTAGGGCTTTGACAAAGCTTACCTCCACCCTAATTTAGAGTTGAGGGGTTTAGGAGTTTGAAGTTTAGGCCCTGGTGTGTCCCAAACGTAAGGGCATACTTTCCCAAACCCTAGCCACAAAACTACTGTTATTTCTTTGGACACTCAGGGCCAGTTCGCAAAGCCTACACTGTTCGGTCCTGTACTTTTAGGGCGGTGTTGGTTGAGCCTGGGGTTTTGTGTTTAGGACTTAGGTTTAGGGCTTCGGCTTAAATTATGAAGGATGCGAGGTTCGGGCTTGGGGATTTGGGGTTTAAGGTTTAGGGTTGAGGGTTTATAGGGTTTAGGGATTCGATTTTCTGCCCAGAGGAAGACCATGGAAAGGAGATGTCAGCTACGGCATACACATACGCATGAATGCTTGAACAGATCAAGGAACGCGGACACCAGGACAGGCAACAATCAAAGATACATCGAACCAGTATCTGATCTGTACACAGATTTAGATTTTGTCTCGAAGTGCATCTATGTCTATGTCTATGTATCTGTATCTATGTCTATATCTTCACCTCTAGCTATGGCTAGCTGTGGCTATGCTGTAGCTATACCGAAATCTACGTTCACAGTCTGTGTATCTATCTATCTATCTACCTATACCTACTAGCTAGCTATCTACCTAGCTAGCTAGCTATCGATCTGTCTATCTACACATATGCAAAAGCATGTGTGTATACACATGTGTGTATATATATATATATATATATATATATTATGTATATGATATACTGTATATGCATATATATATATATTATATACACACCTACACATAGATATAGAAATGTATGTAAGCATGCACGATTGCATGTATGTAGGTATATGCATATGCATGTAGATTTATGACATATGTACGTGTGTCAGTTTAAACATCCTACACATGAAGGCCAACGCGGTGCTGAAAGGACAGCCGTGTGCCTCAGCAGGCAGGGAGGAGGCCATCGTGACGAGAGCACCCATGGCTGCCGGCGCAGCGGCTTCCAGGCCGCGGTTGGCCTTGGGCTGCACGAACCTGGGCTGGTGATGGCATTCTTTGCAACACTTATCGACAAGCTTAACTTGTTTGTTGAGGGGGAGGGGTCGAGAATTGGTCAGCTTTAGCTTTGTCTTCTCTGCGCTTGCAATTCTCGGTTTGAAGCCCTGGGGTCTGGGGCATTGGACGTTGAAGCGAAATCGCTGCTCAGCGTTCGTAAGCGCCCACCAGCAATGGCGAGTGTCGCGAACGTTCTGGAAAGCAGCAACATAAACCCTAATCCCCAAAGGGGAGGTCCAGACAAGGCGTGTCCAAGTGGACCTGGTCGCGTCCTACAGTGCAGGAAGCTAACTCAAGGTTGGCACGATGCCCGCAAAAGTTTTTTGTTGCTGTTGCTGGCTTGTTGCTGTTGCTGCTATCGCTGAAGCTGCTTTTGCAGTGGTTGTGGTTATTCGTGGTGGTGACTGCTATTGATGATGGTTTCAGGAAGAATCCAGTAAACACTCTCAAGGCTAAATGGGGTAACAATCAACGAGTTTAGCATGACTTGTTATTGTGAGTTCCTCTGTTCGGGATTGCGTTCATACTGTGTCGATTTCTACCGGGTTTACAAACCAACTGCACCGTCAACCTAAATCCGTTAACGGACCTGGTATTTGAGGTATATGTAAGCTCACTATTCCCGTGCATACCTATAATATATATATATATATATCTGTGTGTGTGGTTCGCTTGGGAATGCTTTATCGGTTGACCGATGCTTGCTATGTTGCATCCAATGATATGTTGCACATCTCAGGACCTGTCAGGACCCTTCTGGCCATTTAAGCTTCGAGGGCGTGAGAGCCGAGGTGTGCTTGGAGTTTAAAAAAGATTCGCCGAAGATGTCAATGAAGCTTACGGGGGACTTCGGGTTCAGGAGTTTAGGACTTCTGGGGTTCGGGGATTCAGGCTTTGGGTTTACAGTTTCGGGGCAAATTTGGACAGTGCTGAGAGTTCAGGATTTTTGGCTTAAGTTGCACTGCTTTAGGGCTTAGTCTGCGGCCTGTCGTGTGCAGATCGGAGTTTCAGAAATTGGAACCGGAATATAGGCCTCACATGATAGAATCCTTAGGACCGAGACTTTCACAAAGGATCTCACATTTCTAGAATATTGATTAACCTTGTCAAGCCCTGCAAACACTTACACAACCTTTGACATTCTTAAGACCAAAGCCCTAAACCGTAAACTCGTAGTGCCTCCTATCGTAGAAGCCAGAAAGTTGGAACATCATTATCCTCATGCCCTTAAGGTAAAGTATAAATAAGGGGTCCTAGCACTAATCCTCCTAAAGCCATGTTCCAACTTTCTGGGGTTGACTATAAACCTTGCGAGCCTCCATCAGGAGTTCGGATTAGGGGGACCCTTGGGGATGTAGACCCTCTCAATAAGGTCCTTTTTAAGAGCCGGAAGTAGGATTAAGAAGGGTCCCCTTTAAGGGGTCTCCCTAATACTACCTAGGAAGGGTCGTACTTAATTACATAAACCATAATAGCAACTCCCAATATAGATATCCTGCTTTCTACTATGCAGGTACTCAGGACCCTAAACCCTAAACCCATCTAAACCCTAAGCCAAGGGGCACAGGCGCCACGAACTGCCAGCATGCCATCACTGCCACGGCCTGGGCGCAGTCTTTTATAGGTGTAAAATGGCTTCCTTTTGAAAACAAAAAAAAGCTTTAGGGACTCCATAGTAGTTCTTTTTGGGGGTTCATATTTAGAAGTCATAAGGATTTTCTCAAAAAGGAACTACTATGGAACCTATGGCTAGGGACTCCTTACCAAAAAGCCAGCCAAAGCAAGAGCCAAGCTGCGCTGAGGCAGAGGCTCATCACCAAGCTGCGTCCACGTCGAGCCATGGCTATTTGCTGTGGAGCTGGGAAGCGAGCTACTGTTGCTTGAGAGACGCGCCTCCTGACGAGTTACGGTTTAGGGTTTAGGGTTACTGTTGCTGGAGAGATGCGCCTCCAGAACCCACACAAGTGAAGAAGGACTCGTGATTGCTGTCAGTCTTGGAACACTGCATGGTGGTCATACTACGGAACACACAAGAGTTCTCATGGCCTAGGGTACCTAAGGCAATGCAGTCATACTCTGTACATCAGCCCTTTTGTTCTAACCGTAAAGCCACTATGCAAACTCTACAGGAACGTCAAAGGTCCTATTCAAAACCAGAAACCCTGCACCCTACCTCCCAAAACCCCGCAGCCTAAATCGCAAACCCTACGAGTATCAACCCTAGAAGTCAATCATAATCATTATAGTCATTAAACCCTAAGGGGTACCGGAAGGGTTGTGAGAAGGTCTTCAGGACGTCCTGCCTCCGAAACTATTGGTGAAGCTGAGAACCAAAGGCCCTCCTCAAGAGGGTTTTTGGAGCTGTAGGTTCTGCAATTATCTTGGGTGAAGGGTCTTGAAAATCTGGCTCGGGGGTCACAGTCTACCGCTGCGTTTTGCATAGTCTGGGGGTTTGAGAGGGAACTGCGGGTGTAATAGAGTAGGCCCTAAATCTTAAACCGTGGCTTACATGAGAATGGAGCTCGAAGTCTAGGCCTCCTCATATGTTTGTTATACAGATCCATATATACTATTTGGTTACATGGGCCCTAAGGGTTCACTTATGAAAGCTGCCACCCTAACCTTACCAACCAAAAACTCCCAGAACCACCCCAAACAAAACCTCTCAACACGAACCCAAAATCCCAAACCCTACAGAAGCGACTAAACCCTAAACCCGCCCTAAACCCTAAACCCCCCCTACACCCGAGTGCTGCGACGCCTCTCCCAGCCGCCGAAGCTCGGCCAAGGGCGCGTTCTGTGAAAGTGCCTGTATACGGAAGCTTGGGCTCCTTTAACTAGTACTATGTAGGGCCCCAAAAAGGCACATAAGCACAAATTAGGATACGGATACTTGGCTGACTTCTGAACCCCTCCTACAAGTTAAACTTTTTAGCCTCCTTATTATGGTTCATATAGAAACCCAAAAAGTTAAAGTCCTAAGAGCCAACCAGAAGAACGCCAAGGATATCCCATGTAAACACCTTATAATGAAGGCCAATAAGGTAGGGATATCCCTATAAAATGCTTATGCTTATGTGCTTTTTGGGTCCCTGACTAACAAGCTTGCTCAACGGGATGCTCAAGCTTTTTCGGTTTTGGGCTTCTTCGATTTAAAGGTTCCTTGATGAATATCACAAAAAGTGCCTTTGACCGGCTCCTTAGACGTTTCAACGGTTCAATAAGGCTGTTTGCATATTTTTAATGTGGGGTTCATAGGGAGCTGGGGGTTAAGGGTTTAGTGGCAGGTTGGGGTTGAAGGCTCAGGGTTCGGGGTTTGTTAGTCCTTCAATGGGCGGGCGGGGTGCTCCGATCCCGCCACAGTGGACTCCGACTGGAGTCTCTCGCGCTCTCTTCCCTGGCCCAGGAGATCGCTCCTGCGAGATCCCGGACACACCCTGCGGCTCCAAAAAGCCCCAAATATGTTGTATTTATGGGGCTTGTGGCACCCGCCTCTGGAGTCGAGCAAACTCGACTTTCATACGACACTTCGTGGGGACTGCAGTCCTGCGATCCAAGGTGATGCCTGGAACAGGCTTCCCAACATTCTGGCGCGGTAGCCACAGCCCGCTTCCTGTCTGTAGTAGCGTCTCAAACTCCAACCCCCAAAGGGGGACACACCCTTTCCCTGGGTGGGAGACGGCAGCCTCGTGTAGTGTCTCCAGCACCCGTAAAATGGAGGGCGACGCCTGTACCACAACATCGTCTCCTGGCTCCAGAGCAGTCCATGGCCCTGCTGACTCTGGAGACACAGGTGTCCGCCCCTTCTACGAGCAGGTGGACGAACAACGTGTTCAACATGGCGCCGAACCTCCACTCTGAGGAGGTCCCTTTCCGGACCGGGTTCTCAGGAAGGACCCCTGGGCCGCCGAGGTTCCGTGTGTCCCAGAGACCCCAATCAGATGGCTCCAGAGTTCTTCTCCAACCAGGTTTCGTTCAACGCCCGGTCCTCTGGAGTCGTGTCACCTGATGCTGGCAGCCAAGCAACTTGACAATCCAAACGTTCCAAAATCCCTTACTTAAGGAGTATACATTAAATTGTAATCGGATCCCTGACATGATTTAAGGTATCTTCCTTAATTAAGGGATTTCGGAAGGTTTGGGGATCTCCCTGCCGATGAGATGTGCCTTTTCCCGTCTTCTTAACCCCTCTTTTCGTGCTCCAAAATGGCTTCTGTTAGGATGACAGCGGGGTTTAGGGTTTATAGGTTTATAGATGCTTATGGGTTTAGCTGTTTAGGGTTTAGGGCTCTAGGTGTGTATTTATTGAAGCCTTCTCTTGGCGGCGGGGTCGTTCTTGGAAGGATCCAAGTCTTTCGCGCCTGTTGGATTGTAGCACCCCCTCAAACACAGCTTCCATCAAGAGTGCAATATAGGAGCCTTAATAATAAGAATGGGGTGTTGGGGGGGGGGGGGGGGTGGGGGGGNGGGGTGTTGGGGGGTATACTACACTATGACGATCATAAAGAACACCAAAATAATATTGGCAATTGTTTGGGCCCGTCTAGGACTTTATCAAGCTTGGGCTCTAGGACTTAGATTTAGGTGTTCAAGCGTTTGAATAGAGTTCCTTGCAAGAGGTAAAGAGCCACTCCTCCTGTATGGAGGGTTTAGGGTGTTGGCCTCAGGCTCAACGGTCTGGGCCGCTAGACAGGGTCCTATGTATCTCCTTTGGAGACTCCGGAATCCTGCGTTGGAGTACCAGAACTACGTCTGACGAGTTCCCAAACTACTACGGTTGATGGACAAAATCCTGCATGACCCTAAGGACCCTAAACTATGGGAATTATGGTATATTCCTTATAATGGGTAATGCAGGATTTTGTCCATCAGCCGTACGTCTGACGAGTTCCCAAACTACTAGGATCATCAGGGTTGGGTTGGCGGGATTAGGTCCTTCAACAAAGGCGTGGGTGTAGGGCTCCGGGTTTTGAATGAGGGCTTTATAGGGTTAACCGCGTCAGTTTGCAAGCATACCCCAAGACACCATAACGCCACACGAAGCCGGCTCGAAGCCGTGTAAGACCCAATACAAGCATCAAAAACACTGAACTCTTACAACACCCTTGTCAACTCTTGAACAAAAATCCCTCAAACCTTTCGCGAGACGCAAACCAAGGCTCAAGCTTAGCTCTTTGCTGACTTCTGAACCCCTCCAAAAGTTAAACTTTTAGCCTCCTTATTATGGTTCATATAGAAACCCAGAAAAGTTAAAGTCCTAAGATCCAACCAGAAGAACGCCAAGAAGGCTCAAGCTTGACATGTCCACCCCCGGGGAAGGGCCCAGGGTTTGGTGATGAGGGTGTTTTGGGCACGAAACTCGTCCCAAACCGCAACACCCCCCTGCAAGCCCTAAACCTAAACCTTAAACCCTATAAACCCAATAAACCTATAAAAGATCTGAAAAGTTTGTAATTAAACCCTAAACCTTAAATGAAGCCCGATAAACCCAATAAATCCGATAAAAACCTGAAAAAAAATATAAATCCTAAGCTTCCTAAAGCCCGGTCCTCTCTAATGCCCCCTGGGCCTCTTCCACATGGCGACAGGTCAGAGCCCGGTGCTCCTCCACAAATCCCCAAGGCCCAAACCCCAAGGGTCCATGTACTGGGTTTAGGGCTTATAGGGTTTAGGGTTTAGGGCTTATAGGGTTTAGGGTTTAAGGCTTATAGGGTTTAGGGTTTAGGGCTTATAGGGTTTAGGGTTTAGGGCTTTTTGGGTTTAGGGTTTAGGGCTTATAGGGTTTAGGGTTTAGGGCTTATAGGGTTTAGGGTTTAAGGCTTATAGGGTTTAGGGTTTAGGGTTAATAGAGTTTAGGGTTTAGAGTTTAGGGTTTAGGGTTTAGAGTCTAGGGTTTAGGTAGAGTTTAGGGTTTAGTTAGGGGTATGGTGACTCTACAAGGGGCCATGTAACTTAGTAACTTAAAAGGGCTCCTTTAACACGGTTCCGTAAACAGGATCTATAAGGGTTTTATTAGGGTCCAGGTGCCCATGTAGTGAATCTACAGGGATTCCTTTAGGGGTTCTTTTGAACCACCTGAACCGTAACTGCTGCCGTTCGTTGCTGAGGCTTTATGGTCGAGATTTTACAGCTTATCAGCACGACAAAGCAGCCAGCCATGTGCTGATATAGGCCTAGACTAGGGTCTCGTTAAAGCCCTTGACTCTAAACCCACCGAACCCTAAACTTCCCTGAAACCGCTAACCGCTAAACCCAAATCCAAAAACGCTCGCCTCCACCCTAAACCCTAAGAGCCCTTAACTCTGGACCCCTAAACCCTAAACCCCTACACCCAAATCCAAAAACGCTCGCCTCCACTTGGAGAACACCTCGGGCTTGGTGTCGAAGAATGGACCACTTCCTCTCCTCGCAGCAACGCTCTGGTTCTCGCTTGCTGGTTGAGGGCTTAAGGGGGGGGGGGTTAGGATTCAGCGGGTTACTTAGAGGATCGGGTTACTTAGTTTATAGATAAGGTAACCATACCTATGAGTACCTATGGCCCCAATTGAGTACGCATATCCTTACTTACTAAGTCCCATGATCCTCCAAGTAAGATTGCTTGAGTTTAGGTTTTCGGGCCGTGCAGTTGCCAATAGTCTCCATTGTTGTTCCTGTTATAGGGAAGGATTCAGAGACCCAAAGCCTAGAGGATCGGGCGACTTAGGAAGCAGGTTACAAGTTGCGATATAAGAGGATATCAATTTTAAACATGGTTCAGGGTCTAGGGTTGCGGGGGTGGAGTTTAAGGGGTTTAGGGTTGATAAATAATGTAGAGGATATTTTGGGTATTGCGCCCATATTAGGGGTCATACTAAGGGTCATATATGGTCATTATGTGATCTATCTAGATCTGTTGCAGATTACAGAGTGTGGGCAGCACCCAAAGTCTATCACACATCCCTTTAAGTAAACCGCAAACCGTATCAGAGGTTCGATTTGGGGGCTAAGCAGCCAAGAGAGTGGTGAGGGCTTCGGTTTCATTGGATGCAGCCTTAGGCAAAAGAACAGTGACCACGGACCTGAACAAAATACTCTAGAGACGAAAGACTGCCAGAACACCCTAGACCCTAAACCCCTAATCCCTCAATTAACTGGGCTTTTAAGTAACCAGGGAGAAAAAAGTATAAACGTTTATTTCATAATGGTTCCTTTAAGAAAAAAGTATTAAAGTATGGTACTCCAAAGCCCAGTTAAGGAATGTAGGGATTAGGGTTCAAGGATTTAGGGCTAGGGGGCTTCGGGTTTAGGGTTTAAGGTTTAAAGGCATACCCTAAGGGTCCCGGCATCTTCTTCGGAGGGTCCGGAATGTCCTACGGGGCAACCTGTGGGTCTGTTTCGAGCCCTGGGTTTAGGAGGGTGTAGGCTCTACCCAAAGGCCCCAAAGTACATATTTAGAATTCTATAAGGTAATCCCAAAAAGGAACTACTTTGGGGCCTTTGGGTATGCAGGACCCTAAACCCGCACCTCAAGCCTTTTCTGTACGCAACAGACATACACTTCAGTTTTTATTTGTTAGGGCTCCTTTTGTGTCCGCAGAGCTTTAGGGTCTCGGGCTCAGGGAATTCTACAATCGAACCGGGACGATTAAGCAGGGGTCTAAACGGGAGCATCTTCTGTTTGGGAGTTGTTCCCAGCAAGCAATCGGAACAGTGAGACCCCCCCCCCCACCCAAAACAACAAGCAGATGGGTACCACGGGGCGACCTAGCTGACAATCGAATCGAACCCACTGAAAAAACCCTGGAAACCGAATCCCCATTATTCAACATAAAACCGACGAAGAAGCAACATACGGAACCCTATAAGCCCTATAAATCCCTGGCCCAACATCCCGTTAACATGATTCTGACTCATGCCTCCCTCAGTGTGCAAGACAAGGTGTATAGAAGGACCAAAGAACCCTGAAAAGTAAGAGCCCTATACCCTTACAGTATGACTTCATTCTTGATATCTGAACCTGAAACCCTTTTAGAGTACATTGCTTCCTTCAGACAAGGTCTAAACCCTAAACCCTAGACCCTAAACTCTAAAAGCCCTTAGTGTGCAGGACAAGGTGCATTGAAGGACCAGTCGTCTCTCTCCAGAGTGACAGTTACCAGGATGTAGGTGAGCCTGAACCGGCCCTCAACGCCGATAGTCGCGCTTATCTAGAGACTAGAATTTCATTTCGCAAGCCCCAAACCTGAAGGGCCAAATGACCTCTATTCACTCTTAAGATCGATGTGGTCCTTATGCCCTGGACACAAAAACTAGGCTTTGAAGTAACCAGGGAGAAAAAAGTATAAACTTTTATTTCATAATAATGGTTCTTTTAAGCAAAAAGTATCAAAGTATGGTACTCCAAAGCCCAAAAAAGCCCTATAGCTCTCAACCCTGCAAGTAGAGAAACCCACCATGATTAGAAACCATTCTCCTTAAATCTGGGACTACAGCCTTTAAGCAAGAAAGCCCTCAACCCTGGACCCCAGCTGCATGCTACATCCAAACCCAAAGACCAATGCAAACCTCCAACAACATTTCAAACACTCCAAGATATACGTGTCGCCCCTCTGAATCTCCACGGAGTTGCAGTACGCGTATATCGAGCAAATGGTGTCGTGCATGGTTGGTATTTCATCGTTCAAAGACAGTGCAGTCCGGATCGCCGTCTTCAAGGGCAGCATGAGCTCAAGGCCATCTATGAAATAGCGGCTAAGCAAGACGCATTTTCGGCAGGAAAGCAAGGATTTGGACCTGTCGATAACGTAGCCAAGCTTTTTGTACCAGGTTTCCAGTGTGTTGAACAGCTTGGTTGCGAGGCCCGAACCAACCTTCGACTGAAGCTTGAGCAGCAGCAACACGTCGTCTATATTTGTTACGCCTTGCGAAGACAACAAACTTGGCAACTCAGCGAATGCTCTGAACTTGTCGATGATGAAACGGCAAATGTGGGAATGCAACCAGGAGTCTGCCAATGCTTGCGCGCCTTGCATCGAAGAGTCGCCTCCAGCAACCGAAATATGGCGCAGATAAGATATGAGCAGGAGATGATTGCAGGTGTTTGAGCAGCCTTAAACGAACCAAACTACATGAACCTGAACCGAAAGCCAGCAAGCCCCGAATCCGAAATCCGCAAAGTCCCAAAGCCTATGCCGTGAACCCTCATAGAACCCTATTCAACCCCAGAAAAGACACCCTAAACACCTAACACCCTAGACCCTAAACACCTACAGTAGAAGCCAGAAAGTTGGAACATCATTATCCTCGTGCCCTTAAAGTAAAGTATAGGGAATCCCAGCAAGAATCATCCAAAATCAATGTTCCAACTTTCTAGGGTTCACTATAAGCCCTAAACCCGATCTCCGCTCCACTCCACCGGGGATGGCGCGACATTTCCTGACCCTGCTTGGCGCTCCGGGCTCCTTCCAATAGAGAGGAACTAAAGGTTAGGGTTTAGGGTTTAGGGTTTAGGGTTTAGGGTTTAGATATACTACCATTATGGAATTAGGTCCCCAAAAGACCATCCCCATTATGGTTTTTGGGGCCTAATTCCATAATAGTAGTGTATATGGACCCTCTTCAGAACTAAAGGTTACGGCTTATAGGGTTTAGGGAGAATATAGGATTCTATCCCTGCGGCTCCAAATAGCCCAAAGTAGGCACTATTTATAGACTTTAGACCCCAAAGTGGGTACTATTTGTATACTTGGAGCCCTAGGGTATATAGGGGTGGTTGTCAAAATTATGGTCCCTTTTTGGGTCCCAATTATAATACGGCACCTATTATTTAGGGTACCCAAAACGGGACCCTAATTTTGACAACTACCCATAGGGATTCTCGTACACCAAAAACTCTACTAATTTCGAGGGTCTACATGGTGGGCTTAGAGTTTGGAGTTATGGGGTGATGGTTGGTTTCAGGGTTTAGGGATAAAGGGTGAAGGTTTTAGGGATGAGAGCTTTGGAGAGAGCTTAGGGATGAGGTGTTAGGGTTTGTGGAGTTCGGGTTTACAGTTTACGGTTCAGGGATGAGGGATTAGGGTTTGTTTTGCCGGTACACCAGCAGGGGTCTCACATTCCTCATTAAGAGGTAGGGGGTCTATTTAGGGTTGAAGGTCGTTTTGCGTGGAATTTGAGTTTTGAGCTTCAAGTTGCAGGGTTCGTGCCGAGGCCTTCTGGTTTCTGAGGGATGGTGCAGAATGCTAAAGAAAGTTCAGTCTTTGTTGGGTCCAGGTATCTCCTTAGGAGGGTCCGGAATGTCCCAGGGACAGTCCTTGGGTCTCTTTGGGAACTCAGAAATCCTACAATTGAGGTTCCCCAAAGTGCTAGGACCCTTAGGGTAAAGGGCTCTACTATAAGGGTTTCTATACCGTCTCTATAGGGGTTATAGAGGGACTCAGAAATCCTACGATTTGCAGTTCCCCAAAGTGTTCGGATCCTCAGGGGGAAGACCCGAAACCTAGCGTCGTCCTGCTTCCTCTGCTACGATTTCAGCGACCGCTTGCCGAACTTCTTCCTGTCAGGCCGGGGTCCCAAGTCTAAGGGCTTTGAGTTTGGGAAGGGTTTACAGTCTAGGATTACCCTAGGGGTCCAAAGGACCCAATAATTAGGTACTTGGGTTTAGTAGTTAAGTAGCTCAATATTTAAGAGAGTATATGATTATTAGGTACTTGGACCCTTAGGGTTAGGTGTCAGGGTTTAGGGCCTAGTAACAGTTTCAAAATCGGGTTCCACATCAACAGCTTCAACAGCTTTGATTCTGAGGGGTCTCTGAAGGACAAACACGGCTGCACAGCGCCAACCTGTGCCTTAATCCTACCTAAACCCCTAAAGAACGACTCAAGATATTAAAAGGCTATTATCCTACATACTGTTGGACCCAGGTAACCCCCCTAAACCCGGAACACTAAACCCTCAACTCAAAGCCTTGCAAGGGCTTAGAGGGTTCAGGACCTCATGAACCGGACCTTTGGGACGGGCGTCTGATTAAAAGCGGCCTCAGTCAAACTTGCGATTTAGGGGGTGGGGTTTAGGGTTTAACGAGTGAAATGAAGGGCCTTAATCTTAACAATTAAGCTTCAAAGTGGTTTGGGGGGAGTGGTGTTGGGAGGGGTAATACATAGTTACGAACTATGAAGAGCTCTATGGCACACTTAGGCCTGGGCCTCAACATGGAAGCTTTCACGCAAGACTGCGCACAGCAGTCTAGACAGGCCTGCACTACATAGCGGGACGTTACCTAGAGACTCCAATATCCCTTAGCAGCTTTAATCCTACTGTAACTTAAGGTCTATTCCTTAATTCCTCTAATATAGAACCCTTTATAGATCCCCTTAGGGCGTCCATTCCTTAATTAAGGGATGTTGGAGCCTCTGGCAGTACGGAAGACTCTTAGCCCAGAAGCCTGGCAGAAAACCTGAATATCCAAATCCCCGAACACAGAAACCTTAGACCCTCAGCGCTGAACCCTCAATCTTCAACCCTAAACCCCTACCCTAAGGGTCCTAACAGATTGGGGAACCTCAAAATTGAGGGTTTCTGAGAGCCCAAAGGGACCGAAGGGCTCTCCCTAGGAGATTCCGGACCCTCCTAAGGAGATACCTGGACCCTTAGGGTAGACACTAAAGCCTAAACCCTAAACCCTGAAACTGAAACCCTCAGCGCTGAAGCCTCAAAGCCACCGGATACAGCGAATTGGGCGGGGGTGCAGATCCTCTCGGTACGAGGGATGCATCTCTGAGCATCCAAGTCTTGCAAGACCAATGACTATTAAATGTACAGTATGTAGGAGGCCCTATACCCTATATTATATACTATAAATCCCTACATGGTGTATGAACCTTAACCCCGTAGTTATAAGGTACATTTCGTCCTTAAGGAGTCTTGCAAGAAAGCCCTGGCCTCGGAAAGTAGTGGAGGAGCTTCCAGCTTGTGGCATCCCAGCACGCGACCTTTACTGCTAGCCGTAAAGCAAAAGAGATCAAGGACAAAGGCGATTATTGACGCCCCTTCTAGGATGCCCAGAAACCTGGGAATAAAAAGTGCTCCCGACAGTTTTAAGGCCACAAAAAGGGAACAAGCACCCACTGGGAGGCCTAGACCACAGTCCATATGGGAGTGTACGAAAACAGGGGACCCTAATATAGTACCCTAAAGAGTAGGATCCTTATTATAACGATTGATGGACAAAATCCTGCATTACCCATTATAAGGAATATACCATAATTCCCATAGTTTAGTAAAGGCTCCTTAGGGTCATGCAGGATTTTGTCCATCAGCCGTAGTTTTCGGAAACTCCCATAAATATGCAGACTTCGATCATCCCCAAGCCTACCACGCTCCTACAGTAAACCCCCAAAAAGGGGTCCCTTAAGGGCTCCTTTAAGGGAGCTATACCAAAGGATCTTTGGGTTCTAGGGTTGAGGGTCGAGTAGTAAACTCCATAAAGTTGGATAGGGTTTAGGGTTTAGGGTTTAGGGTTCTGAGGGTCGAGTAGTAAACTCCATAAAGTTGGAAACCGGATTAAGGCCAAATAGTGCTGGAATTCCCTACACATTACTCAACTGGTCCTAAACCAAACCTCCCAAGACACGCCTCTGTTTTCGGGGTCCCCCAGTTTCTGATGATAGGATGTCAAACATACGAAAAAATATGTGAGACAATCTACCTGGATGGGTTATACCGGGTAGTTACCTAGACACTCTAGTCTGGGCAAGGTCCCGGCAGACAATTTTTAGCTACCGATCTCATTTTCGGGTTGAGTTTAATTAAACTTTAGGCCCTTTAAGATCTGTTGGGATATCTAGGCGTCAGAGTTTATCTTCTTGACTCACTGCTTGAGGCGGCCTAGGTTCGGGTTTCGAATGCAAGGCTTAGGTGGTTGTTGGCGTGCAATAGCAATGAAGGTTCAGGGTTTCAGGCAGGGATTAAGGGTTCCTGAATCCTCAAGCGAACGCTGCCAATGTATGAACGGTTCGCTGTCGAGACACCCAGCGCTTCCCACTCCTCGACTGACTGCCTTGACATTCCAGCACTACCGTTCATGGGATGACGAATAAGTTGCGCGATGTACTCCTACTTCTATTTCCTTGGAAAACGAAAAGGAAACATCAAAAGGAATCAACATGGTGCTTCTGGGCGTGGAGCTTGGAGTGAATCCTAAACCTTTACCTAATCCCTAAACCAATGTGGGTTTCCGGCTCCAGGAATCAGAGCTTGAGCGAACACAAAGGCCTGGATAAGTACATCAGGGCTTTGCGGGGGGTTTCATACGGACGAATAAAGGGATAATACTATCAAGTATTCCGACTCCTACCGTATCCAAATAGGATTCGGGATCAGGGAGTCAGAGTTTGGGGCTTGACTTAGTTTTAGCAAGTGTTGCGACCGTTCATTTGTAGAATTTGGGATCAGGGGGTCAAACAGTGAGGGCTTGGGCTTTGGGTTTCACCGACCCTCACTCCTTGCTACTCACGACTCCACCACTAGTCCCAAGCCCAGGACCTAGAGCTTCAATCTTAAAGCAGCAAGCTCTCAGCTTTATCGGTTGGGCAGAACAGCGGGACCCTGGTCATTAGACTGTAGGGGAAGGCTTACTGCAAACTTTGACTGATAGGCGCAGATGCATCCAACAAAGTGATATGCAAATATGCACATCCAAAACACCCAATCCCACGCTTGGAGACACAAGTACAATCGCTAACCTTGGCACATATCCCAAGCAGGTATGACACAGATCATCGGACGGAAGCAAAGGGAGCGGATGTGTCGCCGCAGCCGCCTCGACTGACCTCCAACACCTCATAGGAACAAAACTTCTGATTCCCAAATCTACTTAGCGCTCAATTCCTAAACCCTACTTGGAGGGTCGGGGGACATAGTAAGTAGGTAGCACGTAGAGTTATAAGTACCCGAAAATTGAAAAGGGATCCAAGTTGCCATAACTATAACTCGATAGAATAGCTACTTGTGGTAAGTCCCTGGACCCTTCAAGTAAACCCCAATTGGGCCCTAAACCCAAGCCCGAAATCGCCTAACTCTTATAAGCCGGAACATCCGAGAGAACGTCGGAAGCATGAACAGAAGGTACACACGCACAACCACGCACACACACACACACAAACACACACACACACACATGTACTCTGTGCACATATCCGTCATCCAATGTATGTATGTATGTATGTATGTATGCATGTAAGTACGTATGTATGCATGCATGCATGCATGCATGTACTGCTTGTACTCATCTGTAAAGCTGGTCAGATAGACAAATCGACAGATAGATAGCTAGACATACTGATACGAACAAACTGTAACTTGGGCTAGGGTTCGCATGCACACACATATACATGTATGTACATACCTACATGCATAAATACATATATATATATATATATTCTAATATATATATATATATATATGTATATATATATGTGTGTGTATATATATATATATATATTCTGTATATTGCACAGATGTACATACACATCGACTGTTTCTACATATGTATCACAGATTATTGTGTGTGTGTGTGCGTGTTATGTACCTACATGTGACCCCAAAAGTTGCTGATGTTCGATTCCGAGGCCTCAGTCCCTGAAGCTCTGAAGCGAAGGCAGCGGCCTGACGTCACTTAGGGCGTTGGGTTTGCTTGTATATTTGTTTGCTTAGGCTTAGGGTTTGGGGTTTAGGGATTAGGGGTTTGAGATTTTGAAGTTTGGGGAGTAGGGGCTTGACTACGTACCGCTTCACCCAGACTGCCCTAAGGCCCCATGCACCCATATAGTATACACTCAGGCCTTAAAATGCCTATATAGGGACCCCTTTAAGGCTTAAGTATCTACTATAAAGGTACATGGAGCCTGTGGGCTAGAAAAAGCTGGCGTCGTCAACATAAGGGACGTCGCACAGTCCGTGCCAGGGAAACCTCATCAGATCAATTGTACAAAGCTCTGACACCCTAGGCCCTGCCGACCTCAAAGGAACCCCTTAAGGACCCTTAAGGACACCTAAAACAAAAACCATAAATCCTAGAACTTTGCACCGCAAACCGTCTATGGTCCCTGAGCTCTAAACCCCCACCCCTTTGAGGATCCCATTTGAGGAACCCTAAACCCGTGATACTCTGAGCACGCTCCCTGCCTTCAGTCGTTCCTCGGCACGCTGCAGCCATACCCTGCAGTTTCCCAGAGTTGCTTAACAGGATTCCTTTAAAGGGGTAGGGTTTGGGGTTCCCCAAAAGGACTCCTTAAGGGCAGAAGGCTAAGGCCATGATTGTTATCTAGGAGAGTAGTTTAGTACATGGGGCCTTAAGAATTGGAACGAGAGGTGCTATGAGGGGATATCGGCATACTATTAGGAACCACGATGGGTTTGGGATTTTTACCCTAAGCGTCCGAAAGAACCCATGAATTATATAGGTATTTGGCAAGGTTTAGGATAGCAGTTTCGGTAGGTGATTGTGGGGTACTTGTACCGATGCTTGGAGGTTCAATGGTAGTTATAAGTGCGGTTATGAGTAGGTTAATTATAGCTCTGTCTAACCCAGAACTTACAACCCAACTTATAACTGAGGTCGTGTTAAGGGGTTTGACTTGAGTTGCCATAATTGGGTTCTAAAGTTAATAATATGGTTTCTTCATCATGGTAACTTAACTTAAACCCCTGAACACGAACCCAGAAACCCAAAACCCTCAACCCTAAACCGTAAACCCTATAATTAAGCCCTATAACCCCCAGAAGCACTAAACCCTATAGACCCTGGACCCTCAACCGTAACCCAGCTTATAATTACCTGCAAACCCCCAAGTCGGAATCGTGTTCAGGGCTTCAGGCTCAAATTTGTCTAACCAGTGGGATCTTGGGGTTCCCTTGGCTCTTTAGCTCCTTATTCAATACTTGGAGAGTCGGGGGACTTAGTAAGTGGGTAATAAGTAGAGTTGTAAGTACCCTAAAAGGGACCCTAATTGGGGTTATGGTACGTATAATTCTATAAAATAGCTACTTAGTAAATCCCCCGACCCTCCAAGTAGGGATTATCATCATCCCTGGCTCCTTAGCTCCTGCAATATCAACGGTGTTGCTGCTGCCTTCGTGGTGTGGTTCTTTTGCTGGTTGGGATTTCGGGCATATGGATTCCCCTAAACCCAATGAAACCCCTAAAACCCTGAACCCTCAACCCCTAAACCCCTGAACCCTAAACCCCTGGGCCCTACTTGGAGGGTCGGCAGACTTACCAAGCAATCAGTTTTATGAGAAGGTTCGACTCTCATGGCCAGCAAGCTTGAGAAGACGATAGCGGCCATTTGACCCGATATCCCACTCATTACTCAGGGGGTCCATATACACTACAATAATGGTCCCAAAACCATAGTAAGGATGGTCTCTTGGGACCTCATTCCATAATAGTAGTGTATATGGACCCTCTGGGTTAAAGAGCAAGCTCAACACAAGGCGTATACGCTCAAGATGTTGCCTCCACAGTCGCCATGAAACCGGAGTAGCCGAAGCGTCCATGTACTCATACAGTCCCTATGCCCGAAAGGTCCTGAAGTACCTATCTATATCATTAAATATAAATATATATATATATGTATAGATAGACAGATAGATAGATAAATATAGGGAGAGTTACTTTAGGGCCAAAGTGTATACAGTCGCATGCATCACCTGACGCGGGAATCTACATGCAAAGGGCCGACGGACTGCAAACCCTATACTCTGAATTACTGGTGTTGGCTGCCTTACAGTAGATTCTCACCATATAAGTTCATAACTTGTAAAGCAGGCCATCCAAAAAGATATTACCTTCTAGGGTCTAAGTAGGTATTCCTGAATAATATTCAGGATCAATCTACAATCTAGGGCATATAAAGCCATGTACAATGAGCAAACCCCTGTTCTGAAGACACCCCAAACCCTAATCCGTTTTGAAGCATGTTGGCGGAGAAATGCCTCGAAAGGGATTGTGATTCTTCACGAAGGGTCTGCTCATCACCTCAGCAGCAGAGGGTGCTGAGGAGGTTTACCAGAAAGGCGTTTCCGGGCTGTAAGGGTGTACCACAACCTGCCAAGACCTACTTGTTTGTCGGGTCCCTATAAACTCAATGTTAGGATAAAAAGAACAGTCAAAAAAGTAGGGTTGGGTAGGTTAAGGTAGGGTTCAGAGATGAAGAACTTGGGGCAACGGGCCTCGGGAGTTAGGGCGTGTTCTGCCAGTATAGCAGAGGTTTACATAAGGTGCGGCTGACGCGTGTAGAGGTGTAGAACTTTGGGTTTACAGGCGTAATTAACAGGTTCTTGGAAAGGGGCTTACGGGTTCAGGGGGCTAGATTTGGGGCTTATATAAGCACGGGTTCTAGGGTTAGGGATAATCCGTATCTGGGCTGCGGGATTCATACTTAATATGGGCCTCTCGGTTTCCCAGAGGCTCCATATATAGTACCATTCTGGAAGTAGGCCCCAGAAGACCATCCTTAGCAGGGTTTTAGGGACCGAATTCCATAATGGTACTATAATATGGAGCCTCTAGGTTTGGAAGTTTACAAGTTGAGGCGTTTCGGTGTCCAAACACCTGGAACTCAAGCTGTAGAGAAATCCGAGAAATCCCTGAGGGTCCATGTAATTACTCTTACAGTATATACATTGGCCTTAAAGTACTCCCTATATAGGTACATTGGGCCCAAAGTATATGCTAAATGGGTACATGGACCCTTAGAGAAATTGCAGATCAACAAAACTTGCTTCCGCACTGACCATGAAACTGCTTAGCCATGCAGTTAGACCTTGTAAGCCCATCCTAAAATGGAAAGGGAACCCCAAACCCTAAACCCCAGCAGAAGTACTACAAGGGGGCATTTTTTGCACTCTACGTCCGAAGTCTCCCGTTACGACGAACCTCCGAATCCTTCGCTCGACAGCCTAGCACCCCCACGAATCCTTTATCCACCCTTATACCAGCCTCAGAAGCCCTTATCAAAGCCTTAACACACAGAAAGTGCATTTACGCACTTGTAAAATTCTGATAAAACCCCCCTTGAGAACCTGCTTGGCCTAAAATCCTAACTTCTCTGGACCCACAAACCCTAAACTCTAAACCCCATAAGCCCTAAACCCCAAACCCTCCCTAAGCCCTAAACCCTAAACCCTAAACAAAGAGTTCAAAGGCACCTGAAAGCGCAACGCGACCACAAAGCTCAGCGGCTTCCTCACGGCACACCAGTAAAGTAGGGGCCTTAGTAGTTAGAATAGGGCTCCTTTAAAGGGTTCCTTAAAGGGGTCTATAAGGGATCTATAGTAATTAGGGTTGTAGAATATAGGGGCCTTAATGATTACAATAGGGTTCCTTTAAAGGGGTCTATAAGGGTTACTACAAGGCTACCATAGTATAGGGGCGTTAATGATTAGAATGATTTTTTGGGGTTCCTTATTATGATTATAGTATGATCTACCCCCAAACCCTATTCTACTTATTAAGGACCCTATAGTATTTGAAACGTTGCTTAGGGCTTAGGGCTCCAGGAACCGTAACGGCATGCTATGGTACAACTTGGGGTTTAGGCTTTAGGGGGTCAAGGTTTAGGCTCTATGGGTTAGGGTTCAGGGGTTCTAGGGTTTAACCTTGGGGCCTATGGCCTATGGGGTTTGTAAGGCTTTCTGGGTTTAAGGTTTCTTTCGGAGTATATGTTAGTCTTTGTGGCTGAGGGTTTCAAGTCATATAGGGTTTGTAGCGGCGACAGGGTTCAGGAGTTTCTGTTGGGGCTTACGGCTTCTGGCCTTTATAGGAGTAGGCTAGTGCATGGGTTTAGGGTTGTTTATCGGATTTCTGGGGTTTAGGGCTCGCAGGGCTTGCTTCGGTTTAATACTTTCTGTCGTTGTGTGGGGTTTACGGTTTTTTGTTTAAAGGGTTTTGCTTTGTGTCTGTTTTGCTTGTTCAATCTTTCACTGGATGTGTAGTGCTTCGGTTTCTCTCTTCTTCTGGAGTTGGGGTTGTTCCGCTTCAAAGCTGTAGGGCTTGGAATTGAAATTCTGCAATTCCCCAAGACCGCCTTAATGGAGCCTTATGGCTTATGGGGTATTTCGGGTTGACCAGTGGGTACCGGGCCCATATCGGGTTCAGCATGTTGCATGCTGTAGGGCCACTTTGTGGTTCAAGGCTTCCGAAGTGCGTCCTCTGTCCAAATCCAACGCCCAAAGCTCTTAACCCCGAAGCCAACACTGCACGCATAAATGCTGAAGAACTTTAAAGTATAGAGCGTGAAAACAGGCGTACTGAAACTCCACAAGTCTACTCCACACTTTTAACACACAAAACACCCAAAGTAAACCCTCAACCTTAAACCCCAAATCCTACACCCCGAACCCTAAATTCGGACCCTAAACCTTAAACCCCAAACTAAACCCTCTTCCCTCCCCTCCGAAAAACAGAAATGGAACTTATAAAGCTTCTTGGCCTAAACCCTAAAACTCAAACCCTAGACCCTAAACCTTAAACCCTGAACCCTATATATATATATGTATACATATATATATATATATATATACACATATATATATATATATATATATTAGTGCTTCATCCCGAGCCTTCGCCTGCTCCAGGGCGATGCTCGCACTCTGCGGGCGACTGAGGTCGTCCTCGCGGGAACCCTAAGGGCTCATGTAGCCAAATACGGTTGATGAAATAAATCCTGCATTATCCATAGTAGGGGATGTACCATAATTTCCATAGTCTAGGGTCATTAAGGTAATGCAGGGTTCATATCATCAACCGTAGTATAAACCCCAAAGTACCTAGATGCGGACTACTTTAAGGCCACGGCCAAAGTATATACTAGTTGGGCACATGGACCCTTAGGTCCAAACCAAACCTTAAGGGAAAGGTTACGGCTTGCCTCAAGGGCAAGGGCTTCGATAGCCTCGAAAAAGGGGGTTGGGTATAGGGTCGACGTTTGATTTAAGGGACTTCTTTCAAATCCTTCGGATAAGGTTTTGGGGTCTAGCATAAGCAAGTTTTGGGTCTAGTTGGCTTTGTAGTGTCTGGGGGTTAGGGCTTTATAGAGTTGTGATTTGAGTTGAGGGTTTGGGGTTTGGGGAAGCATTCAAAGTTCTATGGCATTCTATGGGCCATACTAGGCAGTGCAAAACACAACACACAACCATGAGAAACAGAAAGCACCACCGACAAAAACACATTCAAAGCCTAAACCCTAAACACCCTAAACCCTAAACCCCTAAACTTTAAACCTCTCACCCCTAAAAGCCCTAAACCCCTAGGTTTTCCCTTTAAAGGAACCCTAAAAGCCCCTAGGTTTCCCTTAAAAAGAAGCTCCAAAACCCAAAACCCTAACCCCAAAACCCTAACCTCTAAACCCTAGACCCTAAACCCTAAACCCTTAAAGGCACCCTTAAAGGCACCCTTAAAGGAACCCTTAAAGGAACCCCTAAAACCCTAAAACCCCTAAAGCACCATCTCGAGGTCGGCGCCTCAAAGGATCGCCTGGCTTCGGCCTCTGGAGCTCAAGACCCACGGAACCGAGGCTTAAGGAAGGGTTCAGGGTTTAGGGTTTAAGGTTCAGGGTTTAGGGTTTAGGGTAGGGTTTAGGGTTTAGGGTTTAAGGTTTAGGGTTTAGGGTTCAGGGTTTAGGGGAGGTCGCGCGCTCGGGTGTGAAGCACCCCGGGCCGCGCGCTCGCGTTGCTTGTAAACCCACCCCGGCCACCCAAACTATACTCTATTAGGGTTTAGGGTTTCTTAGCGTGTTTTCTTTNNNNCCTTTCTGGCTCCTGGCCTTTCGAAAAAAATGATCAATTCAGGTATGTTCGGGTTTGGTGTGGGCTGCGGCTGGGAGTAGCCTCGGCCCTTTTCGGGCCTTCGGCATGGCAGGGCCTGCCCGGCCCTTCAAACTTTTCGTTTGAATGAATGCTCCTCCTGAGCTCTAGAAACCTGAAAATATTAGTATTCTAGTATTTAAGAGAAGAAGGAGTAGACCTCGACATGGGCACTCAGCCTAATCAAAAATGGGCATGTTTATATGCAGGGCATGATAAGCCAAAACTAACCCCAATTTTCCGACTCCTAAATCCTCAATCCTATATTCATAATCTTGACCCCTGAATCCTGAACTNACTAACCCCAATTTTCCGACTCCTAAATCCTCAATCCTATATTCATAATCTTGACCCCTGAATCCTGAACTAAACCCTAAAATCCTAAATCCGCCCTAAATCCTAAAACCCTAAGTCCTGAAATCATAAACCCTAAAATCCTACATCCTGAAATCCTAAATCCTAAAACCTAAAACCCTGAATCCTAAAATCCTAAACCCTAAAACCCTAAATCCTAAAATCCTAAATCCTAAACCCTAAACCCCAGAATCCTAAATCCTAAAACCCCAGAATTCACAAGAAGAACGAGAACTCCTCGATATGGTAACTCGGCCCAGTTAAATATGGCATTTTTATAAGCAGGGCATGATAAGCCAAATTCGACCCTCAATCTTCCGATTCAAAACTCCGAAACCTAAAACCCTAAACCCTAAAATCCTAAATCCTAAACCCTACAAACCTAAAACCTAAAATCCTAAATCCTAAACCCTAAAACCCTAGACCTTAAAATCCTAAACCCTAAACCCGAAAACCCTAAATCCGAAAATCCTAAATCCTAAACCCTAAAACCTTAAATCCTAAAATCCTAAATCCTAAACCCTAAAACCCTAAATCCTAAAATCCTAAATCCTAAACCCCAGAATCCTAAATCCTAAAACCCCTAGAATTCACAAGAAGAACGAGAACTCCTCGATATGGTAACTCGGCCCAGCTAAATATGGCATTTTGATAAGCAGGGCATGATAAGCCAAATTCGACCCTCAATCTTCCGATTCAGTACTCCGAAACCTAAAACCCTAAATCCTAAAATCCTAAACCCTAAAACCCTAAATCCTAAAATCCTAAATCCTAAACCCTAAAACCCTATAATCCTAAATCCTAAACCCGAAAACCCTAAATCCTAAAATCCTAAATCCTAAACCCTAAAACCCTAAATCCTAAAATCCTAAATCCTACACCCTAAAACCCTATAATCCTAAATCCTAAACCCTAAAACCGTAAATCCTAAATCCTAAACCCGAAAACCCTAAATCCTAAAATCCTAAATCCTAAACCCTAAAACCCTAAATCCTAAAATCCTAAACCCTCAAATCCTAAATCCTAAAATCCTAAATCCTAAACCCTAAAACCCTAAATCCTAAACCCTAAACCCAAAATCCTAAATCCTAAACCAAAGGGGGGGGACCAGAGCAAATGGGGCAGGCTTTGGGGTTATAACTTACAGCTGCGCTAGAGGTGGTCCCGATACGGCGGTCCCTCATTTCGAATACTTCCCGCTGGGGTCTGCCATGGGCTTTACACCGCGGACCTGTGCAGGTCAGACCGGGGAGGCTTTACCCTCCCCTCTCCGCGTCCCGCTCTTTTCGTAGGGGCGCTCGGGCTGTTAGGCCCTCGGCCAGGGCGCTCGGGGCCTGTCGTTCGACGGTTTCGGCCCCTCGCTTAGTTTAGGGTTTAGGGTTTAGGGTTCAGGGTTTAGGGTTTAGGGTAGGGTTTAGGGTTTAGGGTTTAGGGTTTAAGGTTCAGGGTTCAGGGTTCAGGGTTTAGGGTTTAGGGTTTAGGGTTCAGGGTTTAGGGTTTAAGGTTTAGGGTTTAGGGTTTCAACGGTTGAAACCATGGGCCCCTAGTATGGGCCCTTAACCCTGGGATCCTTATATACCTACGAAATACTACTACTACTACTACTACCACCACGACTACTACTACTACTACTACGAATTACTACTACTACTGCTACTACTACTACTACTACTACTACGACTACTACTACGACTACGACACTGAGGCTTCAGCGAGCAAGGCCTCAGGGAGCAAGGGAATTCTTTAGGGTTGCCGAATCGTAGTAGGAGGGTTTAGGGTTTAGGTTGTAGGGTGTTGGTTTTCAGGTATCACTGGTTTAAGGTTCAGGGGATTAGGGGTTCAGGGTTTAGGTTTAGGGCAGAAACGTGGTACCTGGATCCCCAAAAGTATGTAGAACAATAGCCCTTTATAGGTTGGGTGCCACTGTTCGACCGACTTTCGGCTATTGGTGGCTTAGGTAGGGTTTAGGGTACTTGGAGGGTCGGGAGACTTAGTAACTGTTTATTTTTGGGACTTATAAGTACCATAACCCCAATTAGGGTCCCTTTTAGGGTACTTATAAGTCTACTTACTACCTACTTACTAAGTCNACTTAGTAACTGTTTATTTTTGGGACTTATAAGTACCATAACCCCAATTAGGGTCCCTTTTAGGGTACTTATAAGTCTACTTACTACCTACTTACTAAGTCCCCCGACCCTCCAAGTAGAAGCTCCTTAAACCAGGGATATATGGGAGTTTCCGGGCATGGGGGACCCCCAAAAAAGTACCCCACATAGTGGGGTCCTTGTTATAAGGACCTCAAAATCAGGTACCCCTCATTTTCGGAAACTCCCATATACTCTATACTGCCCTAAACCCTACCCCAAAAAATAAAAGAACATAATCCCTTATAAGGGTACTATAGGGATTATTATTTTTTTACTGTACTACCCCAAGGGTCCAAGTACCCAATAATCATATACTCTCCGAAATCCTGAGCTACATAACTACTATCCAAAAGCCGAGTACCTAATTATTGGGTCCTTTGGACCCTTGGGGCTACGGATCCATCTCAGGCTCAGGCTCCATGTACATTTTTCAGTTCAGGGCTTTGGGGTTATCGCACTCCCACGACAAGGTTCATAGTACCTGCGTTATAAAGGGGTTTAGGGTTTAGGGTTTTAGGGTTTTAGGGTTTAGGGTTTAGGATTTGAGGCCCAGTCTTTAGAACCTTCGCTTTAGTGCCAAAAAGCTGAAAACCAAGAGGCTGGGCACACTTATGCCTACTGCTCCTTGTAGGCTGTTCCGCCGGTGTAGATGATGACCTGTCATGCTTCAAGCCGTTACGCGTCGTTTCTTTTCAGGTGTTTATTGTTTAGGAGTTTAGGGGTTAAGAAAGGAGGGGTTGCGTGGACAGTGCCATGTACTCACACAGCGCTTCTTTTGCACGAGATGCTTTCATCTGGCGCTGACGTTTCAATAGGGTTCTCCTGAACTATATAACAAGCATGCCTCTGTTGTGATGCACAAAACTGGTAGAAACTGGGAACTTGAATCATTCACGGGCTTCCCATGCTTTCCACACCTTGCCAGTGCCTGCATCAGCAAGCCCCCATCGAACTAAGCGACCGACTTCTGCAAGTTGTTGCGAAGTGTCCATGGCATGCCAAGATGCCAGAAGTCCCGATTTCGGGTCAAAGATGAGCGATCGAAGCTCCGCGTTGAACTGGTCGATGTTCATGCTGTCTTTGATCTTCTTGAGTATCAGTTCTTTGTCCGTCTCGGATGACGCCCGCATACTGCGAACATCCAAATTTTCTAAGGTATGCGCACGTTGTATAATGGTTGCTTTAGAGGTGACTTTGAGTGCCTGATTCATTTGCAGACGCTTGGCTTCTGCAATTTCCGCAACACACCAAGCACGGTGAAACAAGTCAAGGGATTGGTCCACTGCAATTACTTGCCGGCAGCCTCCTGTTTCCACAAGATGATGCATCATGTCATCGAACTTGTTCACCTCTGAAGCGGTGCTTCTGCCATCCGGATCAACCAAATTCACGCTGCTGCAACTGCACACGGGATGCAACTCGTTTGTCAACGGATCGCGGTCGTAAGGGTTGCTGTGGCATATGCAGATGTGCTGGTTGACTGCAAACGCGCAAATCCAATACGTGTCATCCAAGCGACCGCTCTGAGCTAGCATCTCACAAACGAATGTGCAGTCTTCGTCCAACAGTTTGGCTGCCAAAGTGAAGCTATTTTCCTGAAAAGCATCCGAGATGATAGCCGCGAGCAAGTCTTTGAAACCTCGCAGCTGTCATTATTGAGGGGTGTAGGTTGAAACTTCAAGGGATTTCTGCCAGTACTATTCTCAACTTTAGTAGTCTATTATATGCAAGAAATAAGAACTACTCAGGTCCCTGACCTATCCGGATCAAAGCCCGGAAGGCCCCACTGATGCTAGCGTTATCTCCATGTGAAAGAAAGCAAACAACACCCTGGACAAAAATTGCACTGAACTCTAAACTCTAAACCCTAAAACCCTAAACCCTACCCTAAACCCTAAGCCCGCCCTAGCTGAACTCTAGCCTTAGCAGCAATTTCCCCAATTGTGGGTCACCATAACCTGAGCTCTTCGAGGTCCATCCCTGTTCAAAGCCGAAACTGCATATGCAGATTCCTCTCTGCTGGTGAGAGGGATGATGGCCCTGCGGACCACATCTCTAGTCTTATGGTCACTGGGGGCATAGTTCCAGCCGGGCATGGGAAGAAGCATCTCTTGATAAAAGCACAAGAGGCTGCGCAAAGTCATGCCCCGCAAGGAGAGCTCTTCAACTTTTGCTTTCCACATCGGGCTCCAATCCCTTTCCTGTTCCAGTGGGGCTTTGGTCTGGCAGCGGCATGGCCAACAGCCCAAGGCACCTGGGACCTGGTCAACCTTTGGAAGCCTGTGGCCGCCTGACAGGAGAACCGCAGCCAGAGCATTCCCCAGGACGTCCACGGCTTGAACGCCGACTGCAGCCCACATGGGCATGTTGAAGAAGAAAGCAGCCCCATCAGCGCTCATGTCTATAGTAATAAATCTAGCACCGCATGGAATCGCCAAGATGGTCAGCACAAGGCTGCAACAGACGCCCATCGTTTGCAGTCCTGCCAAGCGTCGGGCTCGTCTCAGAGACAACTGCACTGCGACCGACGCATCACTGAGCTTTGCCATTCTCAAGACCCTTCGCAAAACCAGAAAAGATTTGGTCAAGAAGCAAGCTGCCATCATGCTGGCCAGCACATTAACGATAGCAGTAAGCCTCCCCGCAAGACATGCCAAAGCAAGTGCATTGACACCAATCCATAAGCACAGTGACAGTGAAAACACTGTCAGACTGACAGGCATGCTTGCACCCGGACAAGGCAGCAAATGCAGCGACCACCGAATGCCTGCTTGGAAGAAAGCTCCAACAGCTCCAGTCGCGAAGCGATGAGCTTCTGCATGCAGACTGAGCAGAGCAGGAAAAGGCCGGCTCTGCAGCTGACTAGATACAAATAAGATTCAGAATAAGACTGTGAAGTGAAATAAACATCATATATGTTCGGCAGAATGCCATACACAAGATCAGTCGGCGGTCTGGCCATGGTGGCCAGCAAGGAATGGCACCAGTTGAGAATGGCATAGTCACTGGCTGATTTGACATGAGGTGAAGCCCCGGCCCTTTTCCTCAGACATGCTGCCATGCAACCAGATCCCAAACTCGCCAGCATCAGGACACTGAAGCAATTTCTAGCAAGTTCAACAGCTCCAACCTGGCTTTCCACATAAGGATCATCATAAGGGTGAGGAAACAGCAAGACTGCAGCCGTGGCATTCACTGCAAGGACAGAAAAATACCAGCCAGGCCGCCAGCGGCGCCAAAACTGTCGGAAAAAGAAACCATCAGCTGGACTCGGAGTCACTGAGCTCGTAGTTCCAGAGCTTCCATGGGAGCTTTCTGAGATTGAACTTGCCATGCAGCCACAAAGTCTTCGGGCGTGGTCTTTACACCACCAACGTGCAGGTCGCATGTCCACAACAAGCGTCTGAAACAAAAAGCGCATGCAAAAAATATGGGATTTCAGGGGAACGGTCATGTCAAATGTAAAGCTTTCCTGGCTCCCGTTGACAGGCCGTGGTTGATGCGATCGGTATGAGCTTTCCAACATGCAGGGTGCACTGCCTCAAGGACAAGGTCGCCAAATGCCAGCATAAACGTTGCCCAGCTTGTGGTTCTCGAACGGGTAAGGCTAAAGATTGTTTACGTTGGAATGGTTCTGGATAGTATATTGGACAAGGTTAAGGTTGAGGTGGTTGCTTTGGTTTAGGGTTTGTGGTGTCAGGTGGGTCGATACTGAGTTACTGTTTTCGAATGGTGGTACAAGCGTAATAAGGAAAGAACCCTTATAATGGCCCCTATAGTAGCCCTTATAGACCCCTTTAAAGGAACCCTATTCTAATTATTAAGGCCCCTATACCGTAGTAGCCGTATAATAACCTTATCCTGAACAGGAACCCGGAGTCTTCTGGGGACGGCGCCAGCCGCTGTTTCGCTTTCTGCGAGGCAAACATCGCCTGCCTCACCCCGAGGCGATGGCGATTTTTCTGCAAAACCTGCGGCAAACAAGCAATGGGACCCATATATGGTGCCGCGTCGCCGCGTCGCAGGCCCCCCCCCCCATGGTATGCCANCTTCGGCAGCGAATGTTCATTGCTTTATTAGTTGAAAATCGTGCTTGGCTTGTGATGTTCTTGCGAAAACTGTATCGGCCGTTTGTCACTCCAAGCCGAGTTTCGGTTGGGTTCGCTTTGATGTACGCTTCAGCACGTGTTTGAATGATTTTCATTCGGGACTCAAGAGCAAGGGACCTGAGGAGAGTGCGGATGGGGATCATGACCATCATCTCCGTCATCATCATCGCCATAATTTGGCCATAATATTNCAACCACAGTGGGGAGGGGCAGGGGGGAACCCACACCACAGGGAACCACAGGGGGGAGGGGGGATACCATGGGGTGGGGGGGGGAGGGGGGGCCTAGCAGCGCTGCACCATATATAGGGTCCAGGTTCAGGGTTCAAGGTTCACGGTTTAGGGCTTTGCCCCAAGCGGCCAAAGGATCTAGTAGTTCGGGACTTGTGTTTAGGATCGTAGTATTGTAGGTTAATATGTGGAGAGCATACGTTTATTTCCTTCCCTAAACCCTGAAGCCCTAACCTGAAACCCTACACACATTAGGGATACTCCCGAAGAGGAGAATATGTAATTTACAGTGCAGTACTTGGGCCGGGTTCCAGGCAAGGTCCATTTCCCGCCATAGCTGTCACAGCCACATGGTCCACTGTGGTCACAGTCTCGTACTCCATCGCTGTGAAATGCATTGCCAACATTACTTACGACTTTTTATATCTCTTGCATTTCCTTTCTTGTGCCTCCTGGTAGACCTCAGGCCCTAAACCCTAAAACCTCCGAGCTCTAAACTCATCTTAATTAAAGCCCTTCAGGCCCTCAAGACAACCGTATAACCCCACAGCACCTCCACAGAACCTCGGACTCTGTGCAGAGATTATGTGAACTGAGGGTCTGCAGAGTCCGGTCTTCCAGTTGATCCCCAAACCCTAAACCCTGTAACCCTTTTTGGGATCCCTTGAGGGATCCTTTTAGGGGTCCTTAAGGTACCCTATGCATTCCAGAGTCGCCTCGCGAGATTCTTGGAGATCGGAATCCGGTAGCCTTAGCAGTCTGAGGTTCAGAAACCGCCACCAGAACCAGAAATCATCCTAAACTTAATACATTCTATCACTAACCCCTAAACCCTAGACCCCTTTACCTAGCAAGTGCCAAACCCTAGGCCCTAGATTCTAAAAAAGAACACGTCATGATTCAAGGTACATTGCTGAGTCAAGGAGCCCGGGGCTCTCTTAGTTTAGGGTTTAGGGTTTAGATTTTGGTTTGGAAGCTTAGGGGTTCAAGGCGATGGCTCTTCTTTGCTCTACTTACGGATCATGTGGCTTAGTAACTAGGTGAATGCAAGAGGTAATTATGCTTATAACTACTTCAATTCCTAACTCAGGTACTTATATCAATATCCTTACTGACTGACTTACTAAGTCCCCCAATCCTGTAAGTACCCCAAACTCCCCCTTTTAAAACCCTTTTTAAGCCCTGTTCTACCCTAGCCGTCGTAGACTGAGACTCCCGGCCCTACGGCGATGGCCTCTTCCAAAACCTCCTGCAAGAATGGAGACTCGCTTTCTTGTTTGGGCCCTAAACCCTAAACCCTAAACCCTAAAACGGTTTAGGGTTTAGGGTTTAGGGTATAGGGATTATGGTGACAAAAGTGTTAAGAAGCTTTCCCTAAGGGTCCAAGCACCCAATTATCATGTACTCTCAAAAATAGTAACCTACATAACTACTATCCCAAGCCCGAGTACCTAATTATTGGGTCCTTTGGACCCTTAGGGTTTAGGGTCAGGGCTGAGGCTCGGGATTTATAGGGTGTGGGGGTGGAGGGGCGGCAGATTCTGTCAGTTACGGTCAGGATCAACCGTGGGGGCTTCCTTAAAGTTAAGGACATTGAAATCGGATAGGCTTAAGGTTTAGGGTTTAGGGTTTAGGGTATCCTGGCGCCTATGGCCGTCTGAGACAACATGAAGATCGTATTATCAGGACCTTGCATGCCCTTGCAAATTCCCAAAGCACGTGCCTTCAACGACGCCGAAGCCTAAACCCCTTGAACCCCTAAACTGTAATTACAGCCATAAAGCCCTAAAATAACCTTTCACCCGAAACCCCTGACTAAACCCTACACCCTAAATGTCACTAAACCCTAAAACCTACACTCTAAACCCCACACCCTAAACCCCAAATCGACCCTAAACCCTAAACCCCAAACCCTAAGCCCTACAAAACTCTAAGCCCTACACTCTAAACCCCAAGCCCTAAACACTAAGCCATAAACCCTAAAACCCCAAGACGCCTCGAGGTCTGCCATCTTCTTCTTCGAGAGGGCGGCCGCCAGACGAGCCCGGCAGGCCTCGGCTCAAGATTCAGGTAAGACCTACTTGTCAGGTATCATGGGGAAACTGAAGGCTAACCTTTTTGGTTACATAAGGTATATAGGGATTATATAGGGACTATACTACCCAAAAAAGGTCAAAGGTTACTTACTCTACTACTAGGAAGAGGTTCCCGGAAGGATTTAGGGTTTGGGCTTTTGTGTTGCGGATTCCTTTACGGGTTCCCTGAAGGGTTTAGGGTTTTCCCTAAGGGTCCTAACAAATTGGGGAACCTCAAAACTAAGGGTTTCTGAGACCCCAAAGAGACCCATTCCGGACCCTCCTAAGCAGATGCCCTTAGGGTTGTGTGAGGTTTAGGGTTCCTCGGCTCAAGGTTCACATAAGGGAAAAAGCGGGTCTTAAACAAGCGGCCCGCTCTGTCTTACTCTTGGTGTAGTGCGCAACAGAACTGGCGGAGAATTCAGAATGGCGTCGCACTATGACTGCTGCAATACCTAAATGAAAATCGTTGAACCTCAACCCTGAATCCTAACTTTTAGGAGATTGCGGATCCTACGAAGGAGATACCGTCAACCCCAAACCCTTACCCCCAAACCCGAAACCATAAACCTAGGTTCCCCAGTAGCCCCTTAATAATAAGGGTACCCTTTTTCCTACTATTCGGTTTTAATAAGGGAACCCAAAAAGAAAAAGGGTAAAAGGGTACTACTGGGGAACCTAGAAACCCTAACACACCCTGAGCGTCAGCCTTAAACCAAAGCCACCTCGACCTTGGGTCTCGAAGGCGACGAAGGTGACCTGGGATGGGCGGGTCGATGTGTATTGGGGTTAAGGTTTAGGGTTTAGGGTTTAGGGAGGGCTTCAAGTTGTTTAGGGTTTAGGGTTGTTTCCTTTGTTTGTTCTGTTTCTACTCCGAGCTCGGGTCTTTGAGTGTGTTTCATGTGCCTTTTCTCTTGCATGCAGGGTCTACCGTGTAGGGTCAGGGGAAGCTACAGGGTTTGGAGTGCTGGGTACCGCCTTGGGGCTGCTCAAAACGCATTGCGACAGTCGGGGTATGACACTGAGAGGGTCTCAAGGTATAGGGCTTCGGGTATATATACCAGCGGAACCCGGGGTGGAGAACTTCTTAGATCATCGTAATGTTTCCAGAAAATCTTCTGGAAGTTGGAATCTTGTAAATTTCCAGGAATTCGGGTGGTTGCCAATAATTCAAGGGAAAACTCATTAATCTCGCATTGAAACATCTCATCCTAAAATGTTGGGGTCCAAGCGCTTGTTTTGTCTGCTCAGTACAGCTCATGCGTCCACACTGTTCGGCAGTGGATCAGATATTTCCGCAATGCACTTGGCTGTATGGCCCTTGTGCCGCAGCGACGNGTTGGGGTCCAAGCGCTTGTTTTGTCTGCTCAGTACAGCTCATGCGTCCACACTGTTCGGCAGTGGATCAGATATTTCCGCAATGCACTTGGCTGTATGGCCCTTGTGCCGCAGCGACGACTGATCCTAGACACACGTCCCACAAAATCTTCGTCTTGTGGGCATGATTCACAAACGGCGTTCAAGGAGTATTTTCCCTGCTTCGCGGCCACTAGAAGTCCATAGAATGTATGGAAGAGCATGTGAGCTTTCGGATACAAGGGAAACCGTGTCAAGCCCAAGCGATTGTAGTTGTATGCCAGTTTGGCACATGCACGGAGAAAATAAAGCCCTCGGTTGGCAATCCTCGTCGCTTCGATCGGTGACAGCCACATGTCACCCGTATACATTTCACTCAGCGCTGCATTCACGGCCTTGGCCGCACCTGCCTTAGAAGTCCAAACTCGGTTGTAGATATAATTGCGAAGCATACAATAGGAAACATGGGTTTTTGTTATTCGAAGAATATTAATTGGTCGAGGTCAAGTGACAATGAGTTGGAAATTTTCATCATCGGCCCCCAGATCTTCGTTATCCTCACACGAGTAGTCGATGAACCGCATAAGATTCGTCGTGACTCCTCCTTTGTGCCAGTGACCATCTGGCACGTCCAGCATGGACTGTGCGCAGCCCACAGTATCAGGCGTAAACTTCTGAAGGTAGGTCTGTTCGCCGATAGCCTGATATGGGAAATCCAAGCAAAAAGGTATAGGCATCATATTTAAGATATATTATCGAAACGAACTTTATATGATCTAGGTTGACCGGGACTGTGATCTGCAAAAGACTATATTCGAACAAGATGAAGAGTTCTAAAAACATGTTGATGCTATTATATTTCTTGTGTAGGAATTGCCTAGCCTTGCAGAACTTCTTGAACTCATCGAACATCGTCGAAAACCTCGCTTCAACATTCGAGCCTTCGAAATAAGAGAGGAGAGAAACCATAGCCGATGCGCAGAATGCTTTCCCTTGTCCCAATTGCAAATTGTGCCACACGTCAACCTTATGAAACGCAGGTTTGTTTTCTGGGTCATGCAGTAGCAGTCTCGTCCATGCGGCTTCCGTGGACCACGGCATAGTTACCACAGGCATCGTATCGAGAAACTTGGCATTGTCAGTCCTGGTCGTTCTTCATTGACACAGCCTAGAGCTTTATAAGCTATATATAGTTTGGTATGCAAAATAACATACAAAACCAGTGCTATATGTTTAGCAAGTATATATTTTGAGCAAAGCACATGTCTTCATATGGGAAAGCTGCTGCCCCGGCCATACACAGATGGCAAATGCACTTGTTGGGCGCCTTGGACGAGGCACGTTTTGGGGCATTTCGATAACTTCGCGTCAAGTTTGCCACCTGGACTAGGTAGCTCCAGTCCCCCTTGTTGCCAATCGGGCATAACCAAAGATGCCCCTGAGACAGCTGGA
>BGNK01001113.1:25567-76890 GCA_003297005.1 Symbiodinium sp. clade A Y106 | reverse complement strand
CATTCTCCCCATCAGTAGGGAGCCTATCCTCCCCATCAGTAGGGAGCCCATCCTCCCCAAGTTCCAGCAAAGCATCCTCTTCCCGTTCAGCCTCGGACTCAGAATGCTCCTCCGGCGTATCCATGAGGTCAGCGATTGGCTCCACCTGTGCTGCGGCGTGGGAAAGGAAAAAGGATAGTGTGCGAACGAGCTTGTATAATGCCCCCGCCCCCTACCTCGGGTTCTTCGGATGCAGCAAGATGCTCTTGGACCGTAATTTCATAGCCAAAGGCAAGGAAAATCTCGGCCATTATCTCATCCTTGGGTCACACAAACTATGATTGTACAAGGCCAGGGCTCATGCTACCGTGATCGAATCCATTACAGTCATGCATGATTTGTAGGCAAGAAACTCTGGGAGGGTTGGTCTTTGACAGTAGGGACTTCACCAATGTCATGAGTTTGCGCACCGTCCAGGCGTCCATGTGGGTGTCGCCCGGGGTCAAATCTTCCCGGCAAAAAGTCTGGAAGAACCGCTCCACCTCAAGATAAAGATAATCTACCTGCGGCACGGTCTCTGGGCCGTTGGCCGCCCAGCGCTTCATCGCCGGAATCAACACATCTTTGTTTTGCCGGCAATTGTGCACTGAACGTTCCACAAAATCAGGGGACGGCTTAGTGTCATCCTTGCAAAGCGGATGTGGAATCAGCAAGTGCAATCCCTTGCGCATGCGTTCCCTCAAGAGTGGGACACTCTCCCACTCTTCAGCGAGCCCCGCCCACCAAGAAGCCTGATCAGCCGGAGCGGCAGGCTCCGCTACAGGCACGATAACCATGATCGTTCACGATCGTTAACGTGAACCCCTGCAACCTGATCCTTGAACGGCTGCAACAGTACTCTTTTCAGAATATGCATGCATAACGAAGCCAAAGTGCGTGCAGCTGCAATTGCAAGGCAAACTTGGAT
Organism: Symbiodinium sp. clade A Y106; assembly: GCA_003297005.1. NCBI lineage: Eukaryota > Dinophyceae > Suessiales > Symbiodiniaceae > Symbiodinium > Symbiodinium sp. clade A. Next base: position 75,944 of record BGNK01001113.1, on the reverse strand, counting down.
AACTAAGCGAGCCAGCTGCACCTTCGGTCCCATTCATCACCATGCCGGGAAATGGCAAAGGCCATTCAGTAAGAAATGAGTATGAATTCTGAAATGTGACAAGCAATGGAAGATTCCCCGTATTGTGCTATTTTTCGATCCCTGAATGTTACGTAGAACTGTGTTATACACGCTGCCGGAACATATGTGAGATCATGTGAGTGCATGCAGGCCTGTAATCATCAAATGACTGAAGAGAGCTCACTGCACTCGGCCAGCCTCACAGCAGATTTCCCTTGTTTTAACAGGTTTCCAGAAACTTCNTATGTGAGATCATGTGAGTGCATGCAGGCCTGTAATCATCAAATGACTGAAGAGAGCTCACTGCACTCGGCCAGCCTCACAGCAGATTTCCCTTGTTTTAACAGGTTTCCAGAAACTTCTGGGATATCTAGAAACTTGCCTGTCTTGGGGTCCCAGGGTACCTTCACCTACCAAAACCTGCTTTTTTTGCAGGTTCTGATTCTAAACCCTAGCATAGATTTTATAAGGACCCCGGAGGTTTTGGAGCCTTGGGTCTCCGAAGTTCTGTTGCATTGTAACCACGCGACCGAGTAGGGGCAAAACTAAATCCCATAGCCTCATATCAGTACAAAGGAACTATACAAGCGCTGCTGTTTCTACGTGTTCAGGCCTTGAAAATAACCAAATCACACCTGAAATCATAAACCCTGAACAGTGCTCCTTATGCTTAGGTGCTTTTTGACGGTGCCCCACTCACCATCCTATATAGATATAGGAGTTTCCGAAAATAGGGGACCCTCAAAGAGTACCCTAAATAGTAGGATCCTTATTATAAGGACCCCCATAGTACAAGGACCCCAAAATCATGTACCCCTAATTTTCGGAAACTCCCATGTGGTGTCTCAGGTGTTGAGCGCACCAAAGACTTAGGACCCTCAGGGCACACCGAATGAAGTGCATCTTGGCCACGGCGGATGGGCCGCGCTGCGCGGGAAACTCCTGAATATAAAAGGAACAAAGGAGCGGGCCTCGAGGTCGTTTACCATGTTCGCTGCCTATTTCCTATACTCAATCCAGGAGACCCGGCTACTCTTGAGCACTTGCATATGTGTATGTACAACATGTGTATGTATTTATATATATATATATAGACATAAAATAAGTACACATGTATAGAGAAAGAGAGAGAGAGAGAGATGTCTGACCGCCGAAAGGACTCAAGGGCCGTTCTAAGGAGGTTCCGGACCCATTATATACCAAGAGATACCGCCTAATCCCTAAAGCCTCAGCTGAAAGGATCAAGGGTAGCTCGGTATAGGCTGAGGGTTTAGGCCTGAAGATATTCACGGTTCAGGGTTTAGGGATTCTACTTAGGGTACTTATAAGTCTACGTGTGACACTAAGCTCCCTGATCCTTGAGACTTTATTTCTTGTCCCAAACAGTAGGCCACTAGACTAGGCATCTAGGACCTCATGGAATAGGATATCATGCAGGTAGCTGGGCAGGTCAAAGTGCCACAGAGCTCGAAATCCAAACTCTTTTTGGGTTTAATGTGGTGAGCCATTTCTCCTGCCTAGGTCCTGCCGTTTCTCGGCTTACACAATGGGCAGTTCACTTACGGAACCGCAGAAATCTCATTTCTCACCGTACTCGAGCAGTCAACAGCCCCGTGTCATCATACTTACTCCTTCGGATCACTGCCACCTCTACCCACGTCAGCATCGCCTGCACCATCTCCATCACCTTCTGTGCCACCACCGCTTCCGCCGGCGCGAAAGCCACGAACAAACCCACGAGTAGGCACTGCAGGCGGCATAGGAGGATGTTGGTCAGCTGGTGGCGGAGGGGCACAGCCAGTAAGAGGTGCGTTCTCGACCAGAGCTGCACGGGCTTAGGGTTTGGGGTTTAGGGTTTAGACGGGTTTAGGGGTTTAGGGTCCATCAAACAGAAAGGTTTAGAGATCAGGGACGTTTTAAGGTTGATAGGGCTTAGGAATTCGCATGTACGCAGGGGTGGCGAATTAAGAGTTTGGTTTTGGGGCTATACCCTTGGCCTCCACGCCCGTTTTAGAAACAGTCGAGGGTGCGAAACGGTGTTTCGGCTTTTTGGGCATGGGCTTGCAGGGCCGAAAGCTTCCCTCACCTCCGTATCCTGCCGAGGACTGGCTGCTGATGCAAAATCGTCTAAAAAGCTGTTTGCAGAATGTCAGCTCAGTATATACCCAGTAGGTCGTACATAGTAGGTCACTAGCTCGCATATCTACACCAGAGGTGTTGGAAAGGTCTGCATTCTCCTAGTGCAGTCGTAGATTGTTGTACAGATAATGCAAGTACTACAACTTAAATAGACTGATATGCCAGTAACTACATTCAAGCTTTCTTTAAAATGCATACTAGACTGATTAATGCTGAACTTCTACTAACTGTGAGAAACAATGTACAAATCCAACACGAAGAACGTGAACCTATGCATAATTCGAGTCGGCCCAATGCCTGTGCAGAGCCATTGCTCTGCTGTGATGCGGCATGCTATCATCACTGTTCCCAAGCTGCATGTAAGCAGTCTGAAGATGACAGCTGTTGCTAGATTGACAGCCTGAAAGAACTAGCCCACTGACAAGCATCCCAGGAGAAGTTGAGGAGTGCATGAAGCGAGCTTTGGGAGAACGTCGAAGCCTTGTTTATTATGCCATTGGAAAATGGCTCATGTGTGCACCACTCCGTTTTGTCGACCCTGTAGCACCCTGTTTGACAGATGCCCTGGAGAAGTACGACATTCTGCCATTCGACAGATCCCACAGTACGATGTCCCCCAGACAACTCTTGTGCACCAGTGATTGCTTGTACTGGCTTTTGCCTGCTCTTCAGTCCAAGCTACCTGTGTGCACTTTTTGCTGCTCACACTTCTCAAAGTGTGCAGGCTTGATTGGATATTAGGGTTTCTGAACTTAAATAGCGAGAACATCAGACCGATCGATGGCAGTGTACACCTTATGGGCACAGTAGCTTCGGGGATCACTGCTTGGGCATATCGAGTTGTCGAGCCACAGCTAGGATGGGATAGTGGAGGTCTTTGCAAGAATAACGATCAATCCTCCTAGCTCCTCTTGGAAACGTTCCAGTGCAAACTTCATTTTGATGTCAGCATAAACCACTAGGTACTGCTGGGGTCCAGAGGTCTGTGCATACAAAGTCTGCCCTGGGAGGGAGTCCCCCTTTTTTCCCCGGCACCGCTGCCACAATGCCGAAGAGCGAGCTGAACGAGCAGCGGGTGCAGTGCCTCAAGGATTGCTTTTTGGCTAGCACATGCACGGATGTGCTAGTGGTGACCGATGTTCAGAAGGGCCCCGGGGCATTCCAACACTGTCTGTATCGTTACTGCAGGACTTCTACATGGAGTTCTGTGTCGATCCGGTGTGGGTTCACGAACGGCGGCGGGTTCAACGTGCTCGGCTCGGACTTGCTGCCAATGACCCTCGGGCCACCAGCCAGCAGCCAGAGACTCTGATACTATCGACCCGTATATAATATAAGTGTAATTAAATTTACATAGAATCTATATATTGATATATTATTTATGTATGTCATTCCAAAGACATGCAGTGCAGTCCACCGGTGGACTTATTAGATGAAGAAAGCATACTCGGGGAAACCTTTAGTGAATGTGCTACATGTGAGCGCGCATGGTGCATGTCGTTGACCATGCACCCAACGCACATGTCACCTGCGACACACATCGGTACACAGACATCTATATGATATATGTATACGTCCAGGTCTGCTTAGGCAGATGTGCACCTGTAAATAACATATATATATATACACACACATAAACAAACCACTAGATGCTATTATTACTTCGACCATTACAGGAATGAACATCAATGTACATGGTATACATGATGCATGTGTTGCCATGTCCTTTTCAATGTTCTGCTATGCTGGAGTACAGACATACTTGCATGCATAGGTGTATAATGCATGTATATACATACATATGTACACCACCTCATGTGCACATACCTCCATGCCCCCCATGCATGCATGAATGCCTGTGTCTATGTAAGTCCGAATCATACCTATCAGATGCATTAAAGAACTGTTAATGTTGTTTCCTGGGTTTTATATGGCTGTGCATATGTATATATTCATGCATGCATGCATGCATGTATATATATATATCTTATTTATATGTGTCTACGTCTGGTACATGTTCACGATAGCTAGCTTTACGAAACTTCGATTTTGAACATGTGCTGACTTTCCTGCTGAATCAGCCTACTTGTGATTTTGTTACTTTTGGAATTCTCCTCTTGGCCACTTGTCTCAGGTTCCGAAGTTCTCCTTCCTCAACTTGACCACGAACAAGATCGGCTCGCAGGAAGTATCTTGGCTGGTCGTTTGTTGTAGACATGACAGTTTTCTTTCGCAGCAGTGGGCTAGAGTGATCTCTTGCTGACGGAGGTGGAGGAAAAAGGCAACTTTAAATTCGCCTTGGATTTTGTGGCGGTCTTTGCAGCCGATGCCCCGAACCCCAAAGAGGTCCAGGACTTTCGACTTTTGTGCATGCACGGTTTCGGTCAGGTTTGTGTGCAGTGCTACTTTTCCTTCATCCCATAGTGCGATATCGCAGGAAGCTCTTCATTTTGCAAGTGTCATGGGTGACCTGAACCCGCACTTCATGGAAGCATGGGAGCATGAGGTTGGAACGGACTTTGCTGCTTGTGATGCAAGAGTTGCCTTTGTGGCCATTGCAAACAGTACTGTGTTTCTGGAGAAATTTGCCTGCCTGCAGGCCTGGGCAAAAAAGGAAGCTCTCCTTCACTTGGCACTTCGTTCCTATGTCATGGAGCGCTTCCAGCGGAACAAGGGAGCGAGGCGCCCTGAAATCTCATTTCACTTCATGATGGCTAGACATAACAGTGCATGTGTATATATATATATATATGTACATACATATGCATATACATATGACATATTCATATACACATCACATTATGTGCCGAGTAACCATGATGATTCCAGCGCGTCTGTCAGAGAGACAAGAATCAAAGTTCTAGCAATAAACATACAAGTGGACATGTCTATGTGCATATATCCATACATCTATATATATATATGTAAGAACAAATACATACATATGATATATATATATATGTTTATATTTAGATTTGTTTATTTATCATATAAGATATTAACAGAAAAGAGTTCGATATATGCATATATATATATATATACATTTCAAGGATTTCACTATAATATTAATATATATTATACAAAAGAAAATTTCATATCATATAATACATGCTACAGTATAGTTCAGTGACTAAGGCATAGTACTATAACATACTATAATATAAACCGACATAATGCAATATGATACGAGATAATATGTGTGTATATATATATGTATGCATACACACACACACATATATATATATATATATATATATATATATATACAAATGCATGTACCCTACAAGCACAAAATGTGGGATAACTTTCACAGTCATCCATGCATATATATATATATATATGTCTATGTATTTTTACATGTATACATATACAAATATAAGTGTACATATATATATATATATATATGATATTGCCATATGCCAGCCTTTAACAGAATGACTGAATAAGTTCTTAGGCAGGTGCACTAGTATTAGATATTTAGATGGATTAGTTATATAACACCGAATGGAAACTAGTTATTGCTTGGTACATCTGAAATTACTGGACACAGACCCAAACGCACTCACACAGAAAGACACAAGGACACACAGAGACACATGCAGAGAACTACACGCAGACACATGTGTGTGGACATGCATGCTCCAGGAACCCTGCAATCTCTCTCTCTCTCTCCTTCTCTCTCTTTGTTCACTTGGCCATCTCCCTCCAGGCGACCGATGCATGAAAGTTCGAACTCTCTTTCTTTTGGTGCCCCATCTGAAGTTGCAGGTCGTATGTAGTAGGAACATGCTGTTGATGTCCAAACAGTGCACGGATAGGTCTTCAAAATGAATGAACAGTAGACTTCATTGGAATCTAGTGCCTTGCACAGGAAGAGCCATCCCCGCATCAAAGACCTGAAGGATGTGGTGCGATTTCGGCTGCAGGTGCTTCTGCTAATTTGGCTTAATGTGTGACCGTCTCATGAAGCAGGGTAGGTAGCTTTGATGTGCAAGCATTGGTGTTACTTGGACTGGAGATACAATGGTCTGTGTGTGTTTCTAAATTTCAACCCAGGAAGCCGGAATGCTGACTCCCAGTGGCAAGAAACGTGCCACTCGAGGGCCAACAGCGGCCAAGGCCAAGTTGGCCACAACTACTGCACAAGTGATGCATGTGCACTCAAAGCTTCATTTCATGCCTCCATCGACAATACTTGCTTATGCAGTGTAGCTGTCACCTTTGGTTCCAGATTTTAACATGTCAGGAGCGACTGGAAGCCTCAAGGATGCAGCAGGAGGCTTGTCTGGATACAGACGAGACTCAAGTCCCAGGTGACGCTCTGCTGGGTCTGCAAGAGGAGGTTCGGCTAGCGGAAAGCTCAGGCGAGGAAAGTAAGAGTGGCGAGGAGGGCTTCGAAGAGGAAAGCGAGACGGAGGATGAGCTGGTGCAGCCTGTCGATCTCCATGATGACCAGGTCCAGAGCATGTTGGATCAGTCGGCCGAGCCAGCAAACGCTGAGGAGGACGACGATGCTACAGTCTACTGTGGCGCAGGCGATGTTAAGCGACCTACGTCGGAGGACATGGTGCGACTTTCGCTCGACTTTCATGCTTACCAGAACGAGGCGCAGCAAGAGGTTTTGAAGGACTTGGAGGAGGAAAAGTCCGATTTCGGACAAGAGGGTGAGGATCTGGAGGAGAAGAATCTGGGCCTCACCGGCAAAGAGGGACAGAAAGGTTCTGTCAAGGCCAGAGTTGAATTACAGCTGTGTCCAGAGTTTCTTGCATGATATGGGAACAAACTCGTTTCTATATCTACATATATATATATATGTTTGCAGTGTTATGCAAGATATGTAGTTGTATCTTTCTAGATTTACAATATACGCATGTGATATCGTGTTTATACCCTTAGATAGACTTGTATTAGAATCACTTAAAGCTTGTGCATATATATATATGTATACATGTATGTATATATATATAGAGAGAGAATTTATATTATTATTATTATATATTATACTCTTATACAATCTAGAAATGTAGATGTACCTTTGTATGTGTATATATATGTGCTCCTTAACAGTTACTTGTCTGTCCTTTGTTGTTTATGTAGATATTTCTACAGGTTATACGGATATATATTAGTTAAAGTAGAGCACACACACACATATATATATATATATGTATGACAATTCACATACATTGTTGTGTTCATATATACAATATATATACACACATATGTATGTATGTTGACATGTAACAAATGTATGTATATAACAGTATCTATCTATATATATATATGTATGTATATGTACGTGTGTGTATGGGTATGAGAACATGTAAGTGTATGATATGTGTATGCATGTGTATATGTCCTATGCAGGTATTTGTATGTAGATATAGAAACGTGTACGTGTATGTGTGTGTGTTTTCCACGTGCATGTCTGTATGTGTGTGTGTCGGTCTCTACATGTATGTGTATGTGTATGTACGCTTGTGTGTATGTATGTATGCATGTATGTATGTATGTATGCATATGTAAGTATGTATACATGCATGTATGTGTGTAGGTGTGCATGCATGCAATGCACAGACAGACACATAGGCAGACAGACAGACAGAAAGACAGACAAACACACATATATATATATATATATACACCTACATATACCTACATACATATAAATATATACACACATGTATGCATATATACATATACATATATATATATATATATATACATACACATATACACATATCCATATATACGCATATACACATATAACATACATATACATGTTTATATATATATATATATTTTATTAATATTTACATCACAATGTATCTGACCATGGCTACTGTATATTCATATAATATATATGTATATACATGCATGCATGTCCTATACTGTCATGATTACTATATAGTGTACTTGGCTGGCATGTATCATAGCAGTGCCAGACAAAATACAACTTCTATCTCAGATTTACTGTACTTAACCTGTCATGCACAGTGGCATGCCTGTCTTGCACCTTGCAGCTCCTCATGTAAGTTGTGCTTTGAAGCACAACAAGATTCGTAACTGTACACATATACATATACACAGATATAGGTTTTTCATGTGTTTCCTGATGAGGAGCGAGAACCCTTGGTGAAGAACATCCCCGAGATGAGCAGTGATCAGCATGCTGCTGCTGATGAAGCAGAAGCTAAGGAGGATGCTTCTGACAAAGACCTGCTGAAGGCTCGATGCTTGCAGATCGTGTTTGCTATAGTTCGCCATGCCTTTCGATGAGAGTCTGCTGGCACAGGCTCAGGCCATCATGAGAAAGGCAGCCAAAGAAGCGCGAGAGCTAGCTGAGGATCCAGACAGGGCACTGAGAGAGGAGGAGGAGGATGAAGAGAACGCAAAGGCAGGCCGTGCCGCAGGACGTGGACGAGGACGCGGCAGAGGACGTGGCCGAGGCCGTGGCAGGAAAACAACCCAGGAAAAAAAGGCCTCTCCTGCGAAGGAGGCTCCAGCAGCGGCCAAGGCATTGCCGGAGCCGGAGGATGACGATGGTGAAGCCTCGGGTGAGAGGGATCCTTCGCCAGCCGAAGGAGCCGAGGCCTTGGCAGCGGTTGGGGCAGAGAAGCCTGACAGCTCTGGCACCTTCAAGCGTAAGAAGACTTTGAAGCGCAAGAAGTCCAAGCGACGGCTGATCTTGCAGCAAAGCTCCCCTAAGAGGGCCAAGCTTGCTGCTGATGAGAAGAAGCTCGAGACCGAGCCGGATTCGACCCAGCTGCCCGAAGAGCTTGGACCGGATGTGAGCATGGATGATGTGAAGAATAAAGCGAAGGTGTTTGAGGAGGGTCTGTCAGCAGACCAGGTAGCTGCAAGGGTGCCCTGCTGCACTGGTTTGTACAAGGGGGTCATGCTTACATCACCCCGTTTTGTGAACATATCGAACCGTGCATATTTAACATCGCAAATGTACATCATGCGGAATCATGCATCGGTAAGTAAGAACATCAAAGCCACACGAGTACATCAGCTAGATGCTAGTCATAAGCCTGCACATGCACCGTCTTTCTATTTACATTATATAGGTATCTTGAATATGCATCATGTATATGTACATACATGTGCACGACTTATGTGAGCATGTGACATGTGCTCCAAGAAGCCTCCTGTGATTCTACCAGGCTGCGAACCTGGAACTGTTCCAAGAGCTCGCTACAAAGGACAGAATGATTGAGTTGCCGGACCTCACTGAGGTGAACAAGCCCTGCTCTAAGGATATCGATCTTTAGAAATTGCTCCAAGGGGCTCCCACAATCATAGTGGAATATACTTATCTACTGCTTGGAGTTCCAGGTCCTTCAGTGTCTACCTGCCCGACTCCTACCAAATCAAAGATGTGACCCCAGCGAGGATTGGTGTGAGGTCACAAACTCAGCACTGAACTGTGGCAGGCATGCCCCAAGAAGTTTGCACTTGACCTAGATCCCCAGTATGATCGCCCACCCACATTTGCCAAGGATCCTGCAGACAGCCACCAAAGCTGGCTCCTTCTATGTGGAGCCGGCAGAAAAGGAGTTTGTGCAGCAAGTCGCAAAGAAGCGCGGCATCAATCTGAATGTTCCTTGACAAGGTAAGGAGGTGTTTAAGGGATCTAGGGCCGATGGGACATAGAATCTGAGCACCTTAAGTAAGTCTGCTCATGTCTAGCCGAACTAGTCTACAATATCAATACACACATATATATGTATATATATAATAATATATACATATATATATATATAAGTAGAGAAAGAGAGGAATCAGATGTTAAATAAAGTATATAAAAATATATATATATATATATATATATTACAACAATATATATATATATATATATATATACATACATATATATATATATATACTTCTTGGCTTTTAATAGTGCGCTAATGAATATTACAGAGATATAGCTCTAGTCAATAAGGAACAGAGCTTGTGTCTTTCCTGGGCCCGAGTAGGAGGTTCAGTGCTGCTGGATGATGATGCAACATGAACCAATTATGAAACAAGAGCTAAGCAGCTAATCTACCTAGACCTTCCAGCCCTATACCGTCCACGGGATCTATGCCAAGGTGAATGTGAAAGGGGCTACCATTGGATGGAGCAAGTATGGTGGCATCCAGCCCGCGCGGGAGCCCAAGCTACTTATGTTATGACGACTAGAATATATCATACTAGCTAATATATGGCTTAAGCTATACATATAACATCCGTAGATAGGATAGGCCGGTCTTAAGATTTTAGAAAGGTGCAGGTTAAAACACTGCAGCATCTTCGGAATTGTTGCCACTTCTATTAGGGGTGCCTTTCCAAATCCATGGGCTTTGTAGTTCTAGCAGCCTTGGGTCTTCAATGATAGGACATTCCGTCATTGTAACCAATAGGGTAGTCGATCGGAGATTCGAATGTTCAATGGCAGCAGGACTAGCTGGATCATAGGATGTAATGTTCAAGGGCAGCAGGACTAGCTGGATCATAGGATGTTGGCCTGGGGATTTGGTTCAGGTTGGGGATGGTCTACGGTGGCTCTGCTTTTATTGGTGTCGTCAGAACTCTCCAGCCTGTAGGAATCTCATCGACGCAAGAACAATAAGCCTCTAGGATCTTGTGCATCAGTGTTTGCTAAGGAACCATCTAAAACATGTAACGGCCTTTATTAGTTTTCAGGGTCGTGCAGACAATATTGAACGACTACAAAACTGCAATGAAGGTTTAGCATGCATTTTAAAAGCTTATAAAGTGAATGCATGTCCCGTTCTAGGCCAGTGTCACTCTACATGCATGAGCTTAAAAGGGAAGCATTGTGTTCGAAAGCTTAGGCCTAGTTAGCTAAGACTGTCGTTTAGACCAAGCCACGTTGGTCCGGGCAAAGTCGTCAGTGGAGCTGGCCTCAGATAAGGTTGAAGTTGCTAGTGCTGATAGGACCTATGGGTGGGTGCCTTGGTTTTGCTAGATTTGATCGAAGGAATATATACACGTAAGAGACTTGACTAGTTTAATGGACATCGACACTGATGATAACCTTGGCTTGTGTTAGTACGTAATTCCTTGCAGTATGTACCGACACAAACTTCGCGATAGAATTGTTAAACATCTGTCCCCTATATAAGCAATTACTGCGGGCTCAATGCATGCATAAGTAGAGCAAGGGTTGTTTTGTTTCTCCTCAAACTGATGCTTAGCCTTGGTTTAGCTAGACTGTAGTAGGACCCGGTGGGCTGATCGGCAGGGGTTGAGTCTGCCCAATTTGAGGTTTCAGAGGTTGTTTTAAATCTTGAGGATTATTAGTCTCTTTCTGATGCTGTATTCTTATTGCATGTAGTGGTAACTAGTATATCATGTAGCTGCTAATTCTAATCGGCCGTTTTTTTCATTCATTTAACTAACTAATATTGATTAAGGTTGCAAGGCACGCAAGGACGAGACGCATCTCATAGATGTTTGGGGTTTCTTGGGTCTCAAGAGCTATGCTGTACGTATATACATGTATAGTATACATATATATATGCATACATAATAATGTTATTCTCTAGGTCGATATACGTACACATATAAATAACATATTAATGCACTATACATCTATTTACATTATGCATTTAAATTTATAGTAGTAATTCTAACATAACAACTAGTAGTAATTCTAACAAAACAACTCAAGCACTGGGTAGTTCGGGTTATGTCGCTCATTTGTAATATTACCGGCCTAAGACTAGCTAGTAGTTGTGGAGCTTCTGGAACTCACACAGCCCGAACGACCCGGGTTTTGGAGCATTGCTACGTGAACGAGGTCTGAGCACACTGCTCGAGCTTGGCAGAGTACACTGGCGCCGAAACAGCTGTGGGTCGACATTCGAGACACACCGACCGAAGTCACTGCAGTCGCTGCCACAGAGGCTGTCGCAATCCCTTTCATGGGTCTCTGATCAGACACTCGCGATCGAATTTTGGGGCACTCTGCCAAACTATCCGGGCTCCCCCCACACTGCCCCCCCCTCCTTTGCTTGCAAAACTTTTGATCTGAAGCTTGAAGTCTGAGCTAAGTAACACAACACAACACAAGCCTGATACAACAAATAATGGCAATAGGGTCTTGTAGACTCACAACTTGTATGTAGTCTTCTCTGAGATGTCCTTTGGTTACATAGTATAGTCATAGTCACTCCTAGAGGGAGCTTGATCCTTTTACCGTCCTGTAGTCACACAGCCTCGGCCTGTAGACAATCCTCAAAGTAGAGCTTTGCGGTTTTAGGGTTTAGGGTTAGGGTTTAGGGTTACCTAGCTGTCAGGGTGTCAAGCCTTCGGAAGTGGTAGCTTCCAAAGTCAGCATGAGAACCCTGAAACCCGAAATCACTCACCTGAAACCCCTGAGCCCCCTTAGCCTCGAAAGCAAGCCCCTGTAGATAGACGGAGCGGGATATATTGGTATGATAGCTTAGCCTAATATCTTATATTAGCAAGGATAACCATATCTATGTATATATGTGTGTATCTAGGATTCACAGGTTTGTATGTAGAATTGTGTGGCTTCTAATGATTTACTTAATTACTGCAAATGTATGTAAATATACATTTTAGTTTTATGTTTTTATGCTCTAGATACGTGTTATCCCACAGCCCCTTAAGCCCGGCCCAAACTCCATTACATATGCCCTGCACAGAGTATATATCTATCTATCTATCTATCTATATATATATATTATATGAAGTATAGCCTTAAAAAAAGAACTATATTGTATTATATTATACTATTTTATATTATTTATATTCAATCGCGCCAAAACCCTGCAACCCATGGCCTTATGTTCGATCATTAGATCCGAAGCAAACTGTGACCCAGACAACAATAATAACCTGTACCCGCTTCTCTAGAACCCTGATAAGGCATATACTATACAAGCCCTACGACCCTAAAACACTAAGAGCCCCAAGCTGTGAAAACCCAACGCCCCAGAAACCCTAAGCCGGAAATGACAATCCCAGCCCTCAGCGCTAGAAGTCGGGTACCCCAAGTGTAACGCCTATAACTGCAATAATGCAGTGCAGTGTACATTATATAATATTAATTAATTAAGCTAAGAATATCGAACTGCGAATATTCACTTGCCTGAATGACTAAACTCTATGATCTATATATTGTAAACCCCATATCCATATCCTACTACAGCCCTAAAGTAAATTGCCCAGGTTCGAGCTCGCAAAGATCGTGGCAAAGTGGGTGCCCTTGGAGTGAAGCATCGGATGGATGATGTGATCGCTTTGCTTCGATTTAAAGAGTTTGGGATCTTCTGAAGCAACAAACTCGATTTTTGTTAGCAGGTCCTTCATTTTGAGGTGCTGCAGGGTTCGACATCCATGCTAAATGAAGTACGGATCAATCCAGAATTTCGGTTTGGGCCCTCACTTCGATAGATATGTTCATATACCCAGTACTGGTCAAGGTCCTTGCAGCTGTAGGCGAAGGATGTAGGGTTGTGGTGCATTGCCCGAAAGACAATGGCCCGACTTGCCAGCCAATCTAGACACACTGTGGAGCCAGAACCAGTATTGCGACACTTGCATCTGATGCTTCCCTGCACATGTCTGTGAGCTACCTGAAGTGTGCTCAGTTCGATGGCTTAGATGAGACTTCCTTTTAGGCTCTAGCAGAAGGACGTTCATGAATGTGTAGCATAGCAGCATAACCATAGATGGAACTGGTGCTTATGATACCGAGATCATAGAGCTAGGAGACCTAGACGTTGGCCGCTTGGCTTCCCGACACCATTCCTGAACAACCAGCTGTTGTGCTTCTATCGAGATCTAGAAAGTGCCATGGCACCTCAGCCCTGGACTGCCCACCCCCTGGCGTTGAGCCGAAGCTGCTCTATGCTGCTTCTTCAACTTGGGGCTCCATTGGTGTTGTCTCTTGGTACAAACTTAATACAACCATCATCGTAAGTTGGATAGAAGCAGGAAAAGTGTACACAAACTAGGAAAGATCATTTTGCCCTTACGTCGGATCACAAGTACAGTGGTGTATGACCTAGACAAGCCAAGTAGGATCCCTAAGACACTTACTCTCATCTGTGTGTGTGTGTGTGTGCTTCTAAGTTGGTTTAGTTGAAGCCTCAAGAGCTTGTGTATGTCCCGTTCTGCCAGGCTGCATATGGTGGACTACATATGTCAGCTGCCAGAAGCAGAATCCACGCTGCGGGCGGCTGCCTTGGCTTGGTCGGATGTTGAAGGTTAGATTGCTACTGAGCAGGATGTTTCTTGAAATAGACATCGATCATCTACTTCACTTCCATGATGACGAATGTGGTACTTGTTAGTACTACAGGATTTCCCAGCTCTTTTGCAGGTCGGAAGGTAGCACTTCTATGTGTCTTCACGTAGTCCTACAGACTCTGAAATGGATTTAAAGCCATGGCCACTGAGACTTAGTTCCCTCGGGTGCCTGAGTGAAGTTATTTACATAGTGGACTCACAAGTACAATCCACTGAACATCTTGCAAAACCCTCTTGAAACCCCTATATACATGCAACAGCAACAAACAAACTCCTGCTCCTCAGGATCTCCATGCAGTGGATCTCTTTGCTGGCAAACGTGCGATTTATCAAGGCTTTCGCCGGAGACTCATTAGTGCAAGGGCTCGGGGCTGGGTTCCCAAGGTATGAGGGTACAGGCATTTGCAGCTTTTACAGGCTGCCAGAAACATGTACATTCTATGGGAGCAGAGACAGCAGGGGAAGTTTCTAGCGCAGATAGTATTAAGGTGTCTACGGGTACTAGTGGCTAGATCTCTAGATACAGATCGATCCATGTATAGAGAGCTTTGAGACCCTGGTTTCCTCTGATACATTCCCCTTCTTGCTCTGCTTTGCCCAGGTGACCGAAACTCGTGTGCGCCCGGGCCTCGTTGGTCGATTCCAGCACGATTATCCAGTACACCCAGCTGCCTGCACGACATGTGAACTCTAGCTGACATAAAGCTCTTGTCGTCACTAGCTGTTTGCTCTAGCACAAATAGTCGTTCACCTCCGACACAAGGTGTGCCTACGATGTGGACTTGCAAGGCGAGCAAGGCGACATATGTACTGTGTTGGGAGCCCAATGTGTGCCATTTTCTGTGAATTAGTGTTTTCTTCTTCAGCTACACTAGCACTAGACTAGATTATATTGCCGATGACAAATTTACACACCTACTGCCGTCCTTCATGTGCTCCCCATCCTCCTCTCTCTCTTCCCCTCTCCCTCTTCCTCCCCTTCTCCGTCTCCTTCTCTTTTTCCCTCTCATTCTCCCTCTCCCACCTTTCTCCTTTCCCCCTCTCTCTTCCGATTGTGCTCCTGAGGCCTGGCTTTTTCCAAGCGGTGTTCCTCGTGCTGCGAATGCAAGAAGGAGGACTGCTGGCAGGAGGACCCCCGTGTGGCTCCTTCTCTTGGGTGAACCAAGCCACATCAGGCAGGAGCAAATTGCGGCCACTAGGAAACTCGAGACGAAGTTATGTTGTTCTTGCCAACAAGCTGCTTGGCTATTTTTTTGGTGTCATCCTATGTTCACTGCACCTTGCGACATCAATCGCTGGTAGGTGACAGCAGTGTTCAACTGAGGATAACAACACGATTCACCTTGTTGCTCATCTTAGCAACATGCCGTTGCTGCTATGTGATGGTGGAGCAACCACTGGGATCCCTCATGCAATGGTTCCCCTACTTACACCTCCTTGCAATCAAGCTTGAGATGTGGAAGAAAGTATCCTTGTGCCGTCCTGAGACACATGTGACTTTCTTCTTGAAAGGCCTAGAGCACTTTCAACCTGTCATTTGCTTGATCTAAGTCCGATGGGAGCCTATGGACACTTCAGCCTGAAACCTACGATCGCATTTGGAACTGCGTCCTCGACTGAGATCCATCTAGTGCTGATTCGGGTCATGAGGCACCTAGAGCAGGCTTTGGGGCTCACAAACAAATATCCCTACCGGCAAGGCCTTGGCTGGAGCACTTGAAAAGGAAGCTATCGAAGAAGGACCGCAAAAGGATCAAGGCCCAGAAGAAGGAGAAGGCCTTGGTTCGAAGGCAAGTGAAGGATGGGAAAGAACGAGTGTGGGGTACTCAGACTGGTATTGTCAATCTAAGTATGCTTATATAAGTTGGGTCGATCGATTTCAGGATATCCAAAGACTGTAGATAGACTAGTTGCATCCATTCCACCTGAAATCTTGAATCCCTAACCCATATAAACCTAGCACCCTTAAACTTTGGACCTTCATTTAGCTGCGTGAGTGAGTTATCAATGCACTAGCATGCTCAGCCGTGCTGCCTTGGAAGCTTTTATATTTCAGTTCCCAAGAAGCTCCTGAACAATCCGAGACTCCTGCCACCCAACCTCTCCTTTTGCCTAGTACTGGTCATCCTGGTACCTGTTCTAGAGCAAGTTGTATCATTGAGGGAGGGTCGAAAGGGTACATATACAGGGTTAAGGGCTGAGTGTTCTAGATTCTCGAATAACGACACAAGTACCATAGTAATGGGTAGCGCTGCTTGTCCTCCTGCCCTTGTTGCTGGTGAGACCTCCTGGCCTATATTATGCATCGTGTACCAAAAGTGTGGATTATTAGCCTGATACCCCTATGTCCAAGACGCTGTGCCATAAGCAGCGCTGCAGCAGACAGGTTTGGCTGGCACGTGGGGTGTTGGGGGCTGTACTCAAGTGCAGTACAATACCAAGTAGATGCAGTCTGTCTGCATGCATAACAACAAACCTGAACCGGTAAGTAGTCTAGACCCTTGTGATTTGATGAATCTCATGTGTATACCCTATATACATACATTATATACATCAGAGAGACATATGGGTAGATGATACTATATCCACTGTATGTGTGTAAATATGCTTACCTAACTTTACTAGCTATGTACCATTTCTACAACATATCACAGAACATATACTTGTATGTACAGTATGCATGTATGTACATATGTGAAGTGTTTTGTATGTATTTATGTAATCTTGTGTCGTCTTGTTCATACACACATATATATATATATATATATAATGTATCTGTGTGTGTAGATACCATGTACATATGCATATGTGAATATGAGGAACATGTATAAACACATATATATATATGTACATATATAATACATGTGTGTGTCTATTTGTTGTAGTTCATACATGTCTGTGCATCGTAGTCTTATCCTTGGTTGGTTAACATGCACATGTAGGCTGTGTTGCTCCTACAGAAGGCCAGTCTGGAGCTGCTCATCCAAGTCTGCTCCCGTGTGGTTTTTCGACAATTGCCTCTTTAAGGTGCCCATGTGTGCTAAGAACATACCCAATATGTGTCTAGACGGTAAGTGATGGGTCAACTCTGAAGCTGTTCAAGTGCTCATATGGCTTAATAATCAGAATACATCCACCCGTTCCAACTCAGAAGCTGTGGTCCTTATATTCAGCCAGGCCCCAATCCATCCAGAGATTTTCTGCCAGGCTCCAATCCATCCACAATTGGCAGTCTGCTGTTCCTGGATATGTTGGGTAGATCTCCCAGCAATATAACAATGTAGACTGTCCAAACCATATATCTCTTAACTTTGCAAGTCCCCAAGTTAGCAGATTGCATGTACGTAGTCGGTGTGTTACATCCATATTTGAAGGTGTTCGGAGTCTCTGCACGGGCCCTTGGAGGTACTCACCAATCCTAGAGATTCTATCAGGGGCTTCGTGGGTTTTTAATGTTCTTGGTCACTCTGTCCAAATATGTGATTGGATGGACCGAACCCTGAGTTCTCGAGGCATCTTGCCTGTCACGAAATAGCCTACTTGCTGCCTTCCCAAGGACAGGTATCACAAAGAACCTCAAGGACTCCCAAGCATATCCGCCCAAGTTCGGCAAAGTGGTTGCTGTCCATCACCTACAGCACATGAAAGACGAGGCGATTGCCCCAATTCTCGTAGGATCCTAGGGCTGTCCAGAATAAGGAGATTGCTCTGAGAACATGAAGCTTCACTTACCTAAGCGCTTTATAAGCTGTTTGCAGGCGAAGATGGGCTCGGCTCTTCGAAAGGCTTTGTACGACCCCAGGAGCAGATTTGCTCAGTCACTGGCTGTCCCGCAGGCACCACAGAGTGGGGGACATAGTAGCATATATATATATATATACATGTATATTTAGATCGACATATCTAGATGTAAAATATAGCATGAAATATATGTATATATATACACACTAAATTTAAGTATGTATTACTACATGTGTATAATATGTGTGTATATATATATATATGCAAGGAATATAAAGGCTTGCTAGGTGTACATATATATATATATATGCATTCTATAAAACCTTAATTAATATAATAAATAAATAAGAACACACACATATATATATATATATATATGTGTCTGTGGCTGACCGACCTCTTTGCCTATAAGCTGTTGTATCGGTTGTATGTCGACTATAAGTAACTTGATGGCAGGAGAGCTATGTACCATCACCGATATGTAATAATGCCGATCATATCTGTATAACAATCAAGAGCAATAAGAACTCGTTGTAATAGCATGTTGAGTAATAGTATTTAAAACATCTATATCAATATCTACTAATCTTTTTTTGTACATATGTATATAGGTAAATATACATTTGGTTGTGTAAGGTAGTATAACAAAGCTATACAGAATGTGATGTCCTGTGTATACCATAGTGTTTGCTGTAAGTGTCTTGGGTCCTGGCTGCTAGTATGCTCACATAGGCATATGTAGATATCTATAGAGACCTTTCTATATGTATATAAATGTATGTATATATATATATGTATATTTATATATTACTTATAGATCGTACATTGATATATAATATACATATATATGTTGTGACAATAGTACATACATTGAGTCCTCGTTAAAATCCTCTGACACTGCTCGATTCTGATTACATGCGCCAGCATAGGGTGATGGTGTCTGCATAGTGGGCCAGGGCTAAATAGTAGACATGGTTAGCATGTCAACATGATACCGACATGTGTGTTTCTGTCTCTACACATCGTAACTGAGCTAGCTCATTTCAGCTCCGATATGTCACCTGCAGCCATGAACCCTTAACTCATTAGGCTTTAGGAGCTGGTCAAGTGCAACACTAGTCTGGGTATCCATATTGAGTGTGCTTGGCAGGCACCATTCCGGTGGCGGCATGCTGGACTTGTGGAGGTCCGTGAGTTTTTGAGATCTGAAGTACGGGCAGGGAGATACAAACCCCTTCTGACGCATGGCCTCGAGGATTGATTTTGGAGTGTGCTGGCTTCTGGCCAAATGCTCAGTATATACTAGACTGCTAGCTGCATAGGCTGGTCCCTGGTTCAAAAATCTAGCCACTCACAAGTCTAATTTGCACTGCTCAGGATGTAGGTCCTTTGGGGTTCCGCTTCTGTGGTTTAGGGTTCTTCTGGGTTTCCAGGGTCTAGCTAGGAAGATCCAGTTTTTTGTTAAGGGTTAGACCTGCTAGGGCAAAGGATTCATTCAGCTGTTTGGGGTTCACATTGACATGGCCTTCCGAATTCAGGGATAGATAGACCTAGCTCTCTGGGGATGAGGTTCTAACCTTAAATTATTGTAGTGGTATCATGTAAATGACATAAGACCTCCTGTGTGAGATCTACCGGATATAGGGTATGTTGTGGAACCTAATTCGTATATATATGTATACACATATATATATATATCCTTGTATGTGCACATGAATACATCGTACTCTCGTATGTGTGCATATATGCATGTATGAATGTAGAAGTATAATACACATGTACTCAAACATATAGAGCAGCAGAGCAAGAGATGACTATATGGAGTTATAAGTAGACATACATAGATACAGATTTTACACATCTAGAGAGAACAACAGTAGTGTAGAACATCACATGAGCTGTTCAACCATGCAGTAGCATGATATGTCAACAAGAAATATCAGATATACTGTTTCACTTGCAATACAAGCATAGCTGTTGATAATATTCTCATATCATATATGTTATGTATCGGTAGCATCATAATATATGATATGCAACCATTAGTGTCCCTCACCAACTGTATGAGCAATGTTTCCAAGGTAACAGTCCATAGTAATTGTAGAAGCTAATATAATACGTGTCATGTTTGTAGTATGACATAGCAAAAATAATATAGGGTGTATAGTATACTTTATCATAGCTTACTAATAAAACATTAGACTGATGTATAAGTTCGAGAATATGATACAATAGCCAGGGTGTTCAAGAGTATGGAATTAGAGCTTCGTATGTTTTGGTATTTATGCATGCAATATGTGCATGTGTATATATATATATATATATATACATGTATATACATGTATATATACCTATGTATATATCTATGTATGTATATATTATGCATGTTTCAGTTCAACGAAGTAGTTCTGTTTCTGGTGTGCATGTATACATATATATATATACATAATGACCATTACTGAAGTGCCATGACATAAGATCATGTTTCAGTATTTATTATGTATTGATTCGTATAATATAACAATATAATTATTACAATAGTAGACATGGAGTTACTAAGCATGTAGAATGTGGCAGCATACACCGGTATTGTTTTATGATAATATCATGTGTGCTACCATCTTATCTTTATATAACCAACACTCAAATTACATATACACATTCATGTGCATGCATATAGCTCTCGTAACAGTATTATATTAGTAACAACTACAACATAATGATACCTGAGTGTCTACTACACAACACGTATAGTACATATATATCTGTATACATCTGCATATATGACATATTCTATTATTATTGTCAACATGTGTTTTATATAGTGCTTCATTGTATGTATATATATGTATGTTACAGGAGGTATACATGTATTGTATTCCTTGTATATAATACAGATGTACATTAGTACAATAACTGTATGGCTTGTAGACGAGTACTACCTCTAGACATATATATCTATCTAGAATACTTATATAGCATATGAATGTATTTATACTAATATCTACTCTGGTAGCTCATGATCTAATCAGAAAATACCTTACTAGAATTCTAAAATAGTATAGATCGATCTATCTATCTATACTATACTATGCTAGAATTCTAGTATTGTAACAACCCGGAAACCAATATCAAAACACTATAACCTGTCGATGTCAGCTGGCTAACAAGCTGAGCTTTGTCTAGGTATAACAATTATATTATTAGAGAGCTATTACACTGTTTCCTGGCCATGAGCTAAGTGCCAAGTAGCTGTTGCCGTTCGACTTCCGAACGGCAATCGACCCAGTAATTCGAGCTTGCCTGGGCAAAAAGGCAAGAAAGATACCCGTGAATCACGGACCCATCCAACGTGAATCACGGCCACAAATATCGTGATTCACGGTGTGGGGTTCCTCATCTACACAGAGGGGAGATCTCGTACGTAAGCAGGGATAGGGGGCGTGAAACACCGTGAATCACGCGTGAAATCAGCGTGAAACCCCGAATGAAACCGTGAAAACCGGTATGTAACCGTGAGCGCCTGTTTCGGGGTTTTGCGGGATATGTAAAAGTGGTCGCAACGCAACTTTCAGCGTGAAAGGCCAAAACCCGCGTGAATCACTATTCGGTCTTGCTGAGCAATCTGAGTCGATATCCTAGGCATCAATGGCAATTCGAGAGCCTGCTCTGTCGTTCACTACAATACAATTCAAGGCGAAATTTGTTTTGTGCTAGGATCTGAGATCCAAAGATCGACCCCAATCCGCCATGCCCTCCGACGATGTTCGACGAGCGCTTGGCAAAGCGTCAAGGCTGAGTGAGAGGCTGGCCCTCTTGGATGCAGCAGAATCACAAGTGCTATCACATCTTCCTCCCATTGCACTTGCTGAAAACGAAGCTCATGATCTACTGCCATGGAGAATGGACTCCGGTTTGAAGTCTTGTACTCAGTCCTAGAGTATGTCACCACGGCAATACTTCACAACATTCGAATTAGCCCCACTCCTACTATCATCCAGACTATTAATATTGGGATGATGACATGTCGAGGTCTGCTTTGCAGCTGCGGGCCCAGGTGCCCAAGGCTGCCCCATCAGGATCTTCGCCAGCAAATGCCAGACCAGTTCTGTGATGGGGATGAATACCTTGAAGAGTTGGGGTGCTTTGGGTCATTTACACATAGTTGGTGGGAAATAGTTCTTATGTATAATATTATTTACATAACTGTGTATGTATGTCTATACATAAGTTGAAACACATGGTGATGTGGAGGTATGTGTATATATATATATATATCTACACATACAGCCACATGTCTCTATACTACGTGCAATTCATTGTAGTACATATGTGTGATGTCAGTTTCCTATTGTAAATAAATAATGCAACTATATATAGAGATATCATTGTTATAAAGCTAACAGCCATGCCTCTCACCCTACATACGTCTATTATTATATATATATATATGACTCAGAGGTTAGGTTAGTAGACTAGGCCATATATATATATATATATATAGGTTTGAGTAGTATAAATTAACGAAGATATACACATAATAGTCTATATATATATATATAATCCACACATATATATATATGTACAATAGATAGGTCCACCCCTATGGGTGCATCACACGGACGTGTATATATATATATATATGTGTGTGTGTGTGTTGTCGAAATACAGCAGCAATATGCAACATGATATGTAGATAGTGTAGACTGTCATCGTTATAGATCGTATGTATATATATAGAGAGAGAGAATGAATATTAAATGTATATATATATACATATGTACAAACAACAACTACTACTACTACTACTACGACTACTACTACGATCCCTTACAGGATCCCTCTAGCTCCCTTATAGGAACCTGGGTCCGTTGGGGGGGCGCGGGGGGGGGGGGTCTGGGTAGGTTAGGCTGCAGCTCCATGGGCTAAAGCCAGCCAGGGTTTAGGGTTTAAGCTTTAAACCCCCCGTAGAACCCCATTAGTAGAACCTTCGTTGTCGGAACTCCGTAGAAAAAGTATACAAGCCCACAACTCACAACCCTGGTCTAATGAATCGGGGCTGCGCAATGAAGCTTGCCTTCCGGGTTCAAGGTTTGCGGCTTAGCTTCGGGCCTAGTCTGGCTGGGGTTTGAGGGTGTTTAAGGATTAAGGCTGGTTGTTGGTGGTTGTTGTTTTGGTTGATTTCAGATTTTTTCATGGTGTTTGCGAGTTGTTGGCTAGTGCTACCACATTTACCAGTACCAGTACTGGTACTTGAACTAGTACTAGTCCCTAGTACTAAACATAGTATAGTACTACAATCACTATCACTACCACCACCACTACCACTACCACTACCACTACCACTAGCACTGCCACTACTAGTACTAGTACTAGTACAAGTACTAGTACAAGTACTAGTACTAGTACTAGTACTTGTACTAGTACTAGTACTAGTACTACTAGTACTAGTACTAGTACTAGTACTAGTACTAGTACTAGTACTAGTACTAGTACTAGTACTAGTACTAGTACTAGTACTTGTACTTGTACTTGTACTTGTACTTGTACTTGTACTACTACTAGGACTAGTAGTAGTAGGACTAGTACTAGTACTAGTACTAGTACTAGTACTAGTACTGGTACGAGTACGAGTACCAATACCACTGCCACTGCCACTGCCACTGGTAGTACTGCTACTAAAAAAATACTACTACTGCTGCTGCTAGAACAACAACAACAACAACAAAACTTACTACTAGTACTACTACTACTACTACTGCTACTACTACTATGACTACTCCTCCTAGTACTACTACTACTACTACTACTACTACTACTAGTACGACTACTACTGCCACCAGTACTCCTATAGCCAAGGAGAAACATGGAAGGCCGGCAGCGAGACTGAGAAGCGTCTGAGGCTGCTACAGCAGGCTAGGCCTATAGTGACACCCCCGCATTGCATTCGCCGCTCCGGTACCGCGGCGACCCTTCCCTCCACGACGAGCTCTGTGAGCTTACCAAGGACTGCAAGCCCCGCCCTTCCTTCGCCCTCCCCTGCCGAAGCACATCTTGCTCTTCCTGAGCCCTCCCCTGCCGAAGCACTGCCTTCTGTGCCCTCTCACCGTTGCAGCAGCAAGCAAAGCGATGCCCGCTCAGCTCGGAAGCCGAAGGCAACAGCAGCCAAGTCGAAGGCAAAGAAGTCTCACAAGAAGGCAAAAGCAACCAAGTCGAAGGCGAAGAAGTCTCACAAGAACGCAAACAAGTCCAAGAAGCACACTGCCAACTCTGCAGAGAAGAAGCCTGGAGTGGCCGAGGCTCCCGAGAAGCCTCTGCCAGACCCCAGGGAAAAGGAAGGCCAGAAGCGCTCCCTGGCCCTGACGACGGTCCCTGAGCCAAGCGGGACTGGCCTGTCCGAGCCTCCGACTCCCACCCTGTCCAGCCGAAGCCCACCAACCCGCAGCCCAAGCAGCAGCAGCCTCCCCAACGGTTTGGCGCCCTTGCTTCGAAAGCCGAGAAAGGGTGCAGCTGGTGCGACCGAGAAGCAGCAGCCGGAAGCAGGGGCTGCTGTTCCTAGCAAGCTTGAGCAGCCCCCAGACACCCCGGAGCAGATGCAACGTTCGATCGTTGAGAATCTGCAAAGGCTAGGAACCAGTGACCTGGACCTCAAGGCTATCAGGGAGCTGATGAAGATGGAGCCGGTGCAGGCAGCTCCTGTGACACCTGCTCCTGTGGCAGTCCTTGACAGCAAAGGGGTGACAGAGGATGGTGCTCTGTCAGCAGAGGTTGTTGAAGCTGCCATGAAGAAGAAGGAGGAGGAGAGGAAAGCGGCGCATGCAAGGTACATGCGCTTCAGCCGTAGTCTGCAGAGCCAGAGGCTCAGTGTAGCTGAGATGAGATGTTTTCGAGACTACTGATGCTGGACATAGGGTGTCAAGGGTTTCGACCATATAGTGCATAAAGTACCGAGGACACGCATACATCTCACTGGTTACAAGTGTAGTTTTCAGCAGCTAGTTAAAACTGTATCATCATGTTATGGTTTATTGTAATCTAGCAGACTTCTAAGCTATCATACACACATGCATAATCTACATGTATCTATATATACACTCATATATGTGTATGCATACATACACATGCAGACACACACACACATATTTGTGTGTGTATATATATATATATATGTAAATATATACGTCTATATATATAAACATATGTATATGTGTAAAGGTATATACACACACATGTATTATTTGTATGCATTGGTAATTAGTGTATACATGTGTATAAAAGAAAAAGTGTGCATATATGCATGCCTTGCACATGTATGTACGTATGTATGTACGTATGTGTATGTGTATGTCTATGCATGTGCATGTGTATGTGTCTGTGTATGTGACTGTGTACGTGTATGTGTATGTGTATGTGTGCGTGTGCGCATGTGTAATATGTGTATATATTAATATGTATGTATATTCGAACAGAAATATGTACACATGCATGTAGATGTATGTATATGTATGTTTGTGTGTGAGTGATGTGTATATGTGTGTGTACTCTGTGCACACAGGTTTACATATATATATATGTACATAGACATATTTGTATACGTGTATATACATGCTTTATACATATATATATATATATATATATATATATATATACGCATGCATATATGTATACTCACCCATGTGCATATTGTGACACAGATCGCTAGTTACACTAGCTCTATATTATGTATCTATATGCACATTATATATATATATACACACATGTGTATATATATATATAGATTTATATATATTTGTACTGTTGGGGTGACATTTCGGTGAAGCTTCTAACATGCATGCAGTGTTTACAACATATACAGGGGTCTGAAAGGGACATACACATGTAATACGTCTGAAAATCCCAGCCAGGTTCAGCTTGGCCACCTCCTGTGCAGTACACCTGCTATCCGAATCTATGTATAGATATACTAATACTGCATTTGATATGCATACATTGGAACCTGTGCCATGCATAGGCTTGGTAAGTGTGCCCAACACTGACAGGCCCATTGTCCCCAGCAAATAGTGGGTGCACATGTATGTTGCACGCACCTACAGTCGGTTCGTATACATAATAATATGTTTTTTCTTTATTTATTTCTACTATACGAACTGCTATTTTGTAGACCTGTGTGTCTATGTCTATGCACTTTTTTGAGTGTACATACATGCATGCATACTTACATTACACACATGTACACATGAAGACATATGCCTGTGTATGAATATATGCACACATACAGAATATATATATATATATATATGTATATGTAAACATGTATGTAGACATTGTTGTTCTACATTGTATACAAGATCTGAAACATATATTATATATATATAAATACACACACGTCTGTACGATTCATACTTCTCTCTATACAATCATGGCTGCACACAGCCCTCTGAATTGCCGACAAGACTGTCATCGTCCGGAAGCTTATGATGCCCCAGGTCTGATGCCAGGCAGCCACAGCAATATATCGATTCGTCTCTATAACCTCAGATCTTGCAGAAGCCGATTTCTACGACGACTGTCATGTTTAATGACACTAGTATTTATACTCTAAACAAATCCAGCACTTGGGCTTTCAGGTGGAGTGGTCGTTGTGCAAGGTTTATAAACTTTGGAGGAGCCCTTTGAGGTTCAGGTTACCGGCGAGGTTTGTTTAGTGCAGGGTTCTAGGCTCAAGCTGGGCAGTGTTGCCTTGAATTGGGAACCGGAGGGCGGGGGGGGGGGCCAGGCGGTTTGCACCTCGACAATGTCTCGATCGCTATTTGCTCCAGACATATGTGTGTAATTGGGGGCTCTGGGCTGTGTGACATCTGTGCACTTCGCAGCTAGTTACGTTAAGAAGTGTGTCCAATGTATGTATGTCTACATGGCCTTGTTTATATATCTGTCTTCTGGATTAGTGATGATGTGAGCCCTAGACCAGCAGTAGTATAGATCCGCAGGTACTGCAAAACCTCCTATAAGCTTAGCCAGGTCGATCTAATCGACAGGATCAGGGACCCAAAGGTGTCAAAGCCGCACAAAGGTGTGCAAGCCCACAAACTTCGAACCTCCAAACCTAAAACAAAAGCCTTCTAAAGGTATGTAGCATACCCCCAACACTGAATTCCACCCCTAAACCTGCTAATGCCGGAACGTGCAAGTCCCTGAACCCACCGGAAAACACCTGCTGTGCAAGATTCGAAGAAAGCCTGTCTCAGGTGAGGCTGTCCTTGCCTCTTTGGGCAATCGTAATCACCCAGGAGCTGTTTGCCCAGATTTTGTCGAATCTGTTGATACCAGTAAAGACTCTCTCTCTCTCTATATATATGTAGCATGCCCATGTAGTGACTTTGTCGATCTGTATATATGTATATACATGTATACATGTAGAATATTATATATATATACGTTGATACATATATACATGCCTGTATACGTATTTACATGTATATGTATATGTTGGGAGCAGAAGCTTGAACTGCTTAGAATTCATCCATACAGCACGATCTTCATGTCTAAATGTAAACATGAAGTGTTGTCGAGCCCTTGTCGAAGAGCCTTGCAGCAAATATTTAGTTACTATGGTGTGTGTGTGTATGTAGTGCAACGTACACACATACATACACCGACGAACAGACTATTAACTTCCAAACTGTGCACGCTATAAGTGCTATAGCAATATGCGTGTAACCTTAATACCATTATTATATTGAAATTTAAAAGAACATGTACCAGTCTAGTCTGTAAGACATGTCATTGACTACATGCATACCGCATACCCTGTGTACTCTCGGGAAACCGAAGTCGATCCTCAGTAGCCACTACTCTAAGCACCCGCCCCAAGTTAAAATCCATTGGACCCAATGATCAGCCTGGGCTCTCAAATCTGCCCAGGCCCCTCGACGCCAGAGGAAATCAAGAAGCTTGGAGTGGCTGCCAAGTCGTGCACCTCTGCATGGAACTGTCTTGTGCTACATTTTGTAATTTAATGCATCAGTGGAAAGGCCCCTCATGTCAGTTATGGTTGGATCTTCCATGTGATGCAATGACGATGGGTTTCATGAGGTCATGAGAAGCTGGAAGTTCTCAGAGAGCAGTGGGAGTCCTGCGCGGGCCAGTGGAAGGAAAGCCAGATCTTCTTGAGCCTGTCTAAGTCTTCTCGTGAGAGAAGATTGGGCAGGCGTGTCTGGATGACCAGACAGATGATCGTGGACAAGTACAAGAGCGAGACTGTTGCTGATAGGATCATCAGCAACAAAATGAATAATGATGAGGCACGCAAGACACAGACGAAAGCTCATCCCGACGACCCTGAGAACGATGCACTCTAGCTGCATGGAATCGGCAGGCATTGCATGATGTGTTCTTGTCTTCAAGGCTCTCTACCATTATGTGCATGTGTGGCTTAGGAACTCCGCCTGTACCTCATCTGGGACACGGAGCAAGAAGAGAGTGAGGAGGATGTTGTGCTAAAGCAGCTCTTCCAGGCGATCGACAAAGATGAGGACAGCCGCGAGGCAAAGAAGGACAGAAGCGAGAAGAAAAGCGAGAAGAAGAAAGGCAAGAAGCGAAAGTCCAGCAGCAGCTCCTCCCAGGAGTCCGAGTACCGATGATGCACTTCTCATGACAGCTGCTACTGTAGGCTAGAACCTCAGTCTGTATTCCCTAAACCCTAAACCCTCTAATTATTATTATAATCAAATATAACTAGAACTTATTATAATATCCCCAAGCCATCTTGCAACCTCGTCCAGGACTCCTCCGAGTCCAGCACGCAGGAGAAGAAGAAAAGCAAGAAGAAGAAAGGCAAGAAGAGCAAAGGCAAGACGAGGGGAAACAAGAACAAGAAGGAGACGAAGGAGCAAAGGGAGAAGCGTATGGCCAAGGAGCGGGAGGCTCTGCAGAAAGAGTCTGAGCGCGAGAAGGAGAAGGAACGCAGGATCAAGGTTTCTCAGGGCAAGAAGGCAGGGTAAGAAAGATTCGTGACACCATTCAGCATAATAGAAATAAGTCAAAGAGTTGGGTCTGTTACTTTCAAACAGCATATTATTTAGCGCTGGGAAATACAGAGCTGCAAGACTTGTCTGGCTAGGGTCTATGGTCAAGCTAGGTGTAGGTTTTAGGTCTTTACTGATGGTACAATTATCATCCTTCCTAGAACAATATATAATATATATATGCTATGGCCCTGTGTATTGATAGGGATCCCTAACCCTGTTGTGCTGGTGCCTACAGTCGGTTCATATGTAAGCTGGAACCTATAAGTGTGAGAGAGAGAGAGAGAGAAAGGTTGATATGCATGCAGACATAATGTCATGTATGTACATGCATGCAGTGTGGTTGCAGGCTCTAACACTACTTATTGTACGATTTCTGCATTGTACCATATACAAGAAATTTCAGACGGCTTGCTACACATAAATGTGCATGAATGTATGGACTACCACACATGTGTGCATGTGATGACATGCAAGCAACGGATGATCTTATGGTGTTCGTCTAACTGGAACCCGGGACTTATGGAATGCCCTCAAGGCCTGCCCCAATTCTAAGAAATCCTCTAGGCATTCACGGACCATTGATCGGAAAGATACATAGAGCTTCTTCCAGGTAGCATCAGCCAAGGTTACACAAATGACTCCAGGCACACTGGCACTACAGTCACACAGAGGGTTGAACACCAGGCCCAGAAGGAACAACCTCTAAACTTCAAAGCCCCTACATCTTCGACTCCCAACGAAAGCCCCCTAAAGCTCTGATCTGATCCGGGCATTAAAGTCGAAAACTACTATACTATATATTCTTGAGACAACAAACAAAACACTAAAACTAAAAGCCTGAGCATCTGTATGTTACTGGAGCATGAATGCTTCATGAAGTCTAGAAGTTCAAACTGACAAGCCCAAAACCGAGACGACTAAACCCTAGAACCCTGGAACCCTTAAGGCATCTGAGCACTAAGAACCCTTGCCTCCCGGAGCTGTAACCCACCTTGCAATGTCCAGGCCTTGAGTGCTGCCAATGACATCATCATGAAGGGCCGCACGAAGCAGCTCAAAGTCAAGACGTTGTCATTTGCCTTGAATGGGGCATTTCTCCAATCATATCTAAATGCATAAATAGTTACATTGGGGTGTCGTGCTCCATTTACTAGCTAGGGTATGGATGATTTCGATGACAAGCTTAAGGGTTTGGCTCGACATGTAGGTTTATGTACACACGCACACGCTTTCATAGAGAATCTTCAAGACATTGAAGAGAGAGTAGACAATCTAGCATTCCCATAAAAATATTGATTGCTAAGGCTCTGCTAAAGCCGTTGATCTAGATTTGGGATCAATCACGTATAGATGGACCTAGTGGAGAGGGCCTTTGTGTTCGACTTGGGGGCTGGATGAGGAAGCAGTGGTCGGGCAACTAGATGCATTGTTAGAGTCCAGCTAAGCAGGGCCTAGTGGCGTGCATGTGCATGAGGAAGGAGGGTCTGGGTACCCCAGAGCTCCAAAGACTTTATATTAGTTGCAATGGAATATACTTGCAGCATACATAAACATGCATAAACCCTCAACCCCGAACATCTCTAAGCCCTAAACCCAAACATCCCTGAATTGTATAAGCCCATATATCCCTGAACTCTAAACCTGAACATCCCCATATGTCTACATAGTGTGGGATAAATCAATAAGGAAACCACAACAATACATACATATATATATATACACATAAGATCCATCCCTTTGTGCCACGGCCCCATTCAGCTTCCCAGGTCTGCGCCGTTGAGGGAGGCCATCGAGCAGGACCTGGAGGAGCAGCTGAATGAGTTGGCCGCAAAGCGGGATGACATTCAGCAGGCTTTGGATGATCACGAGGACGGGGCATGTTGAGTTTTAGTCGACCTACAATACACAATTCAACAAATATGTCTAGGTACTGTAACCAATATATAATAAATTGCTGGCTGTGCCATCTGCAGAGTCTTGACTACTCAGGCTAGAAGTCCTGTGGTATTAGTACATAGTGTCTGCTACGAACAGGACTGCTCAGACAGGGTCATAGACCATCTGGTAGCACTTCTAGTAGTACGTAGTTGTTGTTGCTGTTGTAATGCTACTTCTACCACCACCAAGAAACTATGACTACTACTACTCCTCTTACTACTCCTCTTACTACTCCTCCTAATCGTTCTCACGGGTTCCTAGCACCCCTACCAAGTTACAAACACTGCACTTCTGCTACCACTACGACTACTACGACAACTATGAAGGCCACTACCACTGTTACTATACTGCTAGGACTAGCTCCACCATTGTTACGACTACTGCTATTGCTGTGTCTGCTGCTAGTGCTACTGCCACTGCTGCAACTTGTTACTGCTGCCTGTAGTAAGCCGAATGTGACGATGACCACTTATGCTACTAGCTTCGACTAGGGCTAGGAGAACAGGCATAAGAACCAACACGACTGTAGTGATGATGCCAGTACTTTCGACTAGACCATACTGAGTTTGAAATTACTCACGGGGTCCAGGATGTCACACATTTTAGCGCCCGAGATGGCTGTTTGCAATAGTGTGAGGGAACTTAGATGACAAGAGTATACATATACATATATATATATGTACATACATATATACATATGTATATGTGTATTATAGTTTTACATATATATATATACACATATTACCATCCAGTGCATATACATAAATAAGCATAGATAATGCAAATATGCCCAATGTCATGTACATATACAATATATTAAATATACTATATTCTTATAGCATAAATTATATTATTATTTTATATTATATTACATACACATAAAGTTCGGATTATTGTTTGACCTTCACATATGAAAAACGTAAAAGTAATTGTATCTGTTATATTACTCTGGTCGAACTATAGTAGACATCCTCTTCTTACCTACATCCCTGTGATCACGACACCTTCGGACAAGCCGGCAGGAAGATTTGGACTGTATCATTGAGGCTGTTGAAAGCCAGGTGAAGATCTTCAAGGATTTCTGCACACGCACAGCTTTGGGATGAAGTGCTGAAATCAGTGCTTCTTGGGTAGCCTGCATGCAGCCAGTGATCGTCCCGAGAGAGACTTTATATTGGTGGTAGGCAAACTAAGCCAGGCTTGAACATGAAAGGGCTTCTTAAGCGTTCTAAGCTTTAACCTGTCTGCTGGACGAATCCCTGTGCCTGTTTGTGGGCTGGACGTTCTGATCGTCCTAGAGAGTTGATTCATGGTGTTCATGCAATCACGATGGAAGCTGCCACAGGCAGTTCTTGCAAACATTTGTCTTTAAGTGTCATGATCTCTGATGGCAGTTGCCACTGTGGGCAGCTGTTGTCATGACGACCCCGTGTTATGAGATGCGGGCCTCTCCTAGTGCAACCAGAGCTTCAAGCCATGATGTGCAATGAAAACTGACACTGTGCAAGGGTGTCTTTGTAGCCGTGTCGCATTTCCGGAAATAAGCTGCAGTAGAGTCGTCCACCATCGTCCTCAGACTGGCCACTGGTGTCACTTCCCCGCAGGTGACAACCCATCGCAAGGACATTCTGCTGTGCTGGAGAATGCGTTGGATTCTGTTAGTACCGGAGCTTCCTGGCTGAATACTGCATGTGTGCTTTGACCGGCTTTGACCGAGAGCTCAAAGTTCTACCCTGTCTCCCCAGACAAGACCTTTAGAAGAGCCCCTGCATCCCTACACCGGTACTGGCTAGTGCTGGGATCTCCCTCCTATGCACAATAGCATCCCGTGGCCACCCAAGCCAAAGTGAAAATTATCCTTTTGTCGATCGACCAAGCCAAGGCAAGCTCAGTGGCAAAGGCCATGCGAGATCTCAGAGCACATGTGGAAGAACCTCGGCTTCAATGATGGACCATTGTATTGAATTTCACTGCCTCATGTATCCTGGAAGCATCGTTTTGCTCAGAGTTCACAGTAAAGTTGCATACATGTGTTCCGGTTCCAGTCCGAGGATGCCAGTGGTGTTACTAGGGGTGATGTCCTCCGACTGGGGTCCTATTCCGAGAAGAATGAAGCGCGCAACTTCTGGAAAGCCCTGAAGATTCCGGTGGCCTCTCCGATGCAAGTTGCTCAGGCTACCTTCAGATCAGGGCATTACATTTAGACACATACTATGAATTGCTAGACACGTAGACCCATAATTTATATAGATCTACTTTTTCTGTATTTGTATTGATAGAATATGCATGTCTGTCCACTGCATTGGCATTGGTACATGCCCACAGCAAGAGTAAGGAATCCAGAAGATTTCGAAAAGTATGATTGTCATCACAATACTCTGTGTACACACATTGCATAAGTCAGTTGAATACATAAACACATATACATATATACATCCAAACATATAAACATATATATATATACATATTTAAATATATACATGTATGTATACATATACGTAGACATGTGTGCAAAACCCCTAAACCCTAAACCCCTAAGCCCCTAAATCCCTGAAGCCTAAACCCTAAAGCCTAAACCCTAAACCCTAGACCCCTCAACCCTAAACCCCTAAACCCCTAAGCCCCTAAAACCCCTAAAGCCTAAACCCTAAAAAAAAACCCTAAACCCTGGACCCCTAAACTCTAAACCCCTAAATCCTAAACCCCTAAACCCTAAACCCTAAAACCCTAAACCCCTAAACCCTAAACCCCTAAACCCCTAAAGCCCTAAAACCCTAAACCCCAAACCCTAGGCCCGAAACTGTTGAAGTCCAAGCTCTAACCCGAGATATAGAACCCTTATGGAAACGCTCCTTGACTTGCACAATCCTTCTAGGGCCCGAAGGACCCAATAGTTAGGTACCCGGTTTTACGATAGGAGTTATGTAGCTTGACATACATGAATATGTGCAAGTATGCGTGTGTTTGCCATGGATTTATATGGAATGTGGGCCCTCTAGATGATCTTATCTGTTATATACTACTCTGTTCAGCATCATGTCTTCCCGTGACCGTATATTGCCATGATCTTAGATCTATGTGCCTGTATATATATATACATAGATCTAGTACTATTACAATTATATACTCTTCTCTGCATACATGCTTGTACGTCTACTGCATGCATCACATGTGCGCCTCTTGTTGTTTTAGGGTCTGCTAGCTTAACAGCACATTTTCACGTGTGCACATGCATACATACATACATACATACATGCAGTATACACGCATAATAGATGCAACCATACGCATGCATACATATCTACATGTATTCAGATTAGAAAATATATATGTATACGTACAGTAATAAACCTACATAAATATAAATGAATGAATACGTGCTTACATAACATATGTGACATATAGAAGATGCCCACACTCCTATCGGCATCAGTGTGTGTGTGTGTCTGTGTGTGTGTGTGCGTGTGTGTCTGTGTGTCTGTGTTCCACTTCCCTATCCAAGGAACCTGTGACTGTGCAACTACCTGTACGCACGCGTGAAGACAAGCGGGAAGTGGTGCCGTGGCCGGTTTTGGATGTCCATAGTGTGGTGGCATACCTGTGGAACGACATCGGGCTCCGTGTTCCGCAAGACGCCATCAAGGAATTCTGGCATCATTCAAGGCAATTCGGTCAGCCTTGGGCGATCGAGCATGAGGCCTCGGATGCTCACTGTCCTTTGGGGTTGTATGGCGACTCGGCAAAGATTTGCACAGCGTTTGACTCAGACAAAGTGGTCGGAGTCTTCCTGAACCTGCCTTTGTGGAGACCAAAATCGATTAGGTTTTCACGCTTCCTCCTCTTCTCTATCGAAGAGTCCAAATTGGACGGTCCACATACGCTCAATTGTATCTTCAACAGAATCAGTTGGAGTGTGAACTTGCTGTTTTCCGGACGACGACCACAAGTTGACCCTCAAGGTCGGCCTTTCACAGACAGCCATCTGTTTGACGGCTGGGTATGCCGCAACCGTCAGCTTTTTGCACTCACGGAAATCAGGGGCGATCAGTTATGGCACAAACAAACGTTCAGGTATTTGGCATCGTGGGTCTGGACCTCTGCACGTGTCTGCCACGCGTGCGACGCACGTGCGCACGGCCCTGGTTCAGCAGACAGGCTTTATTTCCGGTTCCAAGATTGGCTGCCGACGGAATTTACCAGGGTGGAGTTTCTGGCGAGGAGAATGCCTCAACAGAACATCTGCTACTTCTCGAGATATGGTGCCTGTGTTTTTGCCATGACTCTTGGCTCTTGCTGTGCTTGCAGTCCATGCTAGTTTCAGTAGATCTGCTGGACTGGAGGCCCCTACATCCGCATGACCGGTTTCCACCCGGGAATGCTGAAGTTCTGCACCATGCATTGCCTGAACCTGGGGCTGATGTATGTTTGCAATGGCTCCTCGCTGCTTCCTGTCTCTTTTTAAACTTAAAGCATATGTGTGCATGTGTACATGCCGGGTACAACTTCACATCTTTGCAAATTGGTATACAAATGTGACTCGAGTTGTACCAAGGCTTATGCTGTGCAATGAAGGCTCGTTTGGAGACAGTGACCTACCTCTCAAGGACCTTTTGCTTCGGGCCTACAAGGACTTCAGAGAGTGGTGCAAGGGAGAGAAAATCCAATGCTCACAGCCTCCGTTCACTCCACCCCTGGCCGCTGGACTGCATCTTGTTTCGAGCTGTTTGTGTCTGTGAGTGGTGGCATGTGTACAGACATGGAGTAATATATCTATATATATATATATGTATATCTATCTATCTATCTATAGTTTTTGTTCTATTCCTTCAAGACAAAATAATGCATATGCATGCATGGAATTATATATGATAAATGTATAGGTGTTTCTATACACAGACCTGCAGGTGAGTGTGTTGTCTGTAGCTTTTGCATATATGAATTAAATATATAGAGACCGAGAGAGGGACAGAGATCATGTGTTAGCTGAACTGGGCTCCTTTTCGTATTTCTGGTCATTTACAGGTATATAAATATACCTAACTATTCATACTACACACATACATGCATGCATACATACAGGATACATACAGATACCTGGGCATGGTGTGCACTGTCATACTTCCACTTACGGCTCTAGTCCCAAAAGACTCAAGCGCTTAGTAGGGCTTATGTGTGTCATCATGTTACATTTCATA
Source organism: Symbiodinium sp. clade A Y106 (assembly GCA_003297005.1). Taxonomy (NCBI): domain Eukaryota; class Dinophyceae; order Suessiales; family Symbiodiniaceae; genus Symbiodinium; species Symbiodinium sp. clade A. The sequence goes on along the minus strand of BGNK01001113.1, from coordinate 39,547 downwards.
TAAAACTACAACAATCATAATGCTTCCTGTAAATATATATATACAAATATGTATATATGTATGTGTGTGTGTGCTGTTAGTTACTTCTCACTTGTGACGCCCCCATATATTATATATATATGCATACATTCAAGACTTATACCTTCACAGATGTACAGCTGGTGCTATCTATAAGCTGCTGTCTCTGCACATGCCCCTACATCGACATCTACATCTAATCTACATACGTTGTCATGTTTCGATCTCTATATGATAGGTCTAGTAATCTATATCTACATACATATATATGTATATATACATATACACACACATTTTCTCTAAGCCCCTGCACTAGTATCTATCTATGTCTATGTTTCCTCACTCGCATGTGTACCAGTGCACGTACAGGTGTTTATATTATACTACAAGATACGATATATATATATATATATATATATATATATAGGGGTTTCTTTCCCATAATATATATATATATATATATATATGCATATAACATGTCTATCATAATATATATATATATATAGTATGAACAGGGTATGTATACATATATATATATATATATACCCATGTGTGTTTCTAGTTATTCTCTTTAGTGTTCCCAATTACTCACACATATCTGTGTATGTAAATATGTAGCTACTCATACATATGTATATTATATAATGTTTTACATGCTTCCATTATTCATTCAACTTGCTTCTCGCAAGGTGTACATTCCATGACTAAATCATGAAACATCTAGCAAGGTTGTCTAGTGATATATTGCATGTATGCCTAGCTAATTGGGGCTGTACTTGTATGGATCACACGAGAGGTGTGTGTGTGTGTATATATATGTATAAAACTCATGTAGCTTCCTGACATATGCAGAGCCTGCCCTGGACCCAGGTAGTGAAAAAGAATGGTGATGTGCTCCTCACTGCCAAAGCCTACAACAACCGAATTATCTTAGAGTGGCTGGCTTGCCGACTGCGGGACAAGATGACAATGGGTCATTGGAACGATGAAAGACTTCCTGTGGCCACTCGTGCGATGTAGCTCGTCTAAATTTCTTGTTCTACAGACCAACAGAGCAAGCACACTGACAACAGTCCGAAACTGTTTGAGAGGCGAGTAGGATCCGTAGCAAGTCATTCGTGCCTATTACGACTAAGAACACTAAGCACCATGAAATCTTACATAAGCCATCCATGCAGCCCAGGACAGGGATGGCGTCGTTCTTTGGCCATATGGAGCGCAGTGGCCGCTATTTGCTCCTTGGTTCAAAAACTCTCAACCCTAGCTAACCCTACACCCCTCAAGCTTAAACCCGAAACCCACCCTAAACTGTACTAAGTGGGCTACACTTCCAGTACTTACCAGTAGTGGTAGTGCCAGTGCTAGTAGTAGCACGACGACTACTACTACTGCTACTACTACTACTACTACTCCGACTACTACGACGACTACTACTACCTACGACCTACTACCTATAGTACCTACAAGCTACTACCTACTACTACTACCACTACCTTTACTGGTACAGTACTATTAGCAATCGTAGTTGTCCTCCTGGGACCAGTTTCTCTTTTGATTGCATGAATGTTGTATCATGTTCCAGTCTGTTGTAGCCCTGTTATCCATATTTTTCAGCAGCAATGCTCTTCTGGATCGTCTGTCTTGTAATGGCATATTGCAACCTAGCTATCGTCTCTACCTCAGAAGCCCAGTCGATCAAATTTCATTTAGATATGTTGCACTTATGATTAGAATTACTTGGATGCAGTTATAATATATGTAAACATTTCTGGTCTTTTCTATCCACATCCATACATGGGCTGGGGATGTGCCAGTCGTGTTTGTCTCAGGACAGAAGAGCAAGCGAACAACATTTTCAGCTCTGGAAGAACATTCTTTCGGGCCTATGTCTGTTTGACAGGCATGAGTCTCAGGCGCGCCTTGCACCAAACCCACCCAGAGTGCAATCTAGACCATGCCGGCTGTGGGTTCCAATCCATGATGTGATGTGATTTCCAGAGCAAAAGCAATTCTAGCGTGTATGTGTTCATCATCCAAGGTTACTACGTGTTCAGAATTCTTCTTTCGACACTAAAAAATTTATCCGAGCCCTGAGGCAGTAGCATTGCGGCCAAACTATAAACCAATGGTACTGCCTCTAGCAATGTGAATAACCCCAGCTGCTGTCGTAGCAAACCAAGTCCCTGGAATAGTAGATCGGGAAATCCCACACACCTTTTGTGGCTGCATCGATTATAATTGTTAAGACCTAGGTGAACCTGGGACCCTGAACTCGAAAATCACCTCCTCCAGAATAGTTTAAACAGTATAATACATGTAAAGTCTCTTTCCGTGTTATCCTGTGGTCTGCTTGCTCGTGTCATTGGAGAATGTTTCATCGCCGTCTCATCATATTAATAAAATACATAACTAATGTAATACAATATATATATATATATATAAAGCATACTAGCTGCCTATGATATACATCTTAGATCTTAGATCTATGAATATCTTTAAATATTTTTCAAGACTCAAGACCCCAAGATACAGCCCTTTAAGACAACTGTACTCCCTTTCCCTGCCATGATGCTTGAGTGCCTGGGTCATCAGGGACGTTGCCACGTCGGTGCACACGCAGGTCACCAAAGGGCGAATGACTCTGATGCCCGAGCGTTTACCAATAACACCCTGGATGCAGACCCCTAAACTTCGAAATTGTCGAGCTCTGCATCAATAAGCTCGAATGAAACCTGAATTCATCCGTCCGTCCTTCAACCCGGAATTCCGGAACCCTGAAGAAGAAGTAGTAGCAGTCGTAGTACTGGTAGCACTACTACCACTACCACCACTACTACCACTAGCTACTATTACTTTTGCTAGCACTACTACTCTAACTACCACTACCACCACCACCACCACCACGACTACTACTACTACTACTCCTACTACTACTGCTGCTACTACTGCTACTGCGACTGCTACTACTACTACTACTCGTACTAATACTACTACACTACTCTAACTACCACTACTACTACTACTACTACTACTACTACTACTAAAGGTACTAGTATAATCGTACCTTTACTACTACTACGACGACGACTACTACTACCTCTACGACTTCTACTACTATACATACATTCAACTACTGCTGCTACTGCTATTGCTACTGCTACAGCTACGCCTACGGCTACTGTTACTGCTACTGCTACTGCTGGTGCTACCGCTACTGCTACTGCCACGTGCCACTACCACTGCCACTGCCACTGCTGCTACGACTGCCTCTGATGCTGCTACAACTCCTGCTGCTACAACAGCAACCACTACTAGTGCTGCTACGGCCAATAGTGTTACGACTTCTATCTCCACTAGAACTACTACTAATTACGTACTACTCATCCAAGTACTATGAGCAGGTCTGCAACCCACCAGTAGCAGTACCAGTGCTGCTCCTACTAGTACGTACTCCAGCTGCTGCTGCAGCCGCTGCTATAGCCGTAAGCTACTGCCAGGGCTAACACAACTGCTACGGCTATTCTTGTCGCTGCCACTGCTGTTCTAGCGCTTTGTGCTAGTTAAATTCTGCTTAAGACCCACGTAACATTAATATATTACTATACTTGCTTCGTGTTCGAGATGGTGCTGTAAGCAGCTGCCTGTTCAATGACCCTTCATACGTGAACCGGTATTACTTGAATCAGCCAAGTCCCTCAATAGCAGGCTGCAGAAGCAGGAATGGTTGCTTCGACCAAAGCTACATGTGCCTTGCCTGCTCTTGTATGGGGTGATTATTTTGTCGGCCTGCCAATGCATGAACAGGTATTCAGCCACCTATTGTGGGATATGAAGCGATACCGCTGCCTGCCTCTTCATGTCTTTCTGCGTGCGTTGTGCTGTCATTGTGCCGACTGACAAACGCTGCTTCGAACTTCTGTTCCAACCCAGGGCAGAACGCGCGGTTCAGCCACACATTTCAAGACGAGGATGCGATGATGTGGTTGAAGCGCCTCTAGGTTGCTCTAGATTTCCTAAGACCACTCTTAAAGAAGTTTTCATTGCACGAGCCGGGTACTGCAAGGCAAGCGTCGATCTTCGTATCTCAGGATTGGCTCTGGCTGCGCCCGCAAGGCATCGTGGGCGGTGGCTCATACAGTGCTCCCGTTTGAGGCCGGAGAAACCCTAGAATGAACCTAGAAGTCTAAGCTCTAGTGGGTACATGTGCATGTGTCTCTTGGCTAAGGGTCGCACATGTGGTGTTGGCAGGCTGCGGACAATGCAAGGAAAGATCTCCAAGTGGCTTGGATCAACAGGTGCTTTCATGTCGACCGATAAGCTAGGAGAATTCTGTTGTAACTGAGCACGACAGGAAGAAGGGTGCCTGAGCCCAGGCTGAACATTTCTGTCCGGCAACGCTGGCTGAAGATGCAGCGTGCTTGACCGGAGCTTGTGTGCACTGGTGCCAAAAGCCAGCTCGCACTACTTGTTCTGATGCTTTCGTCTTGCCTAAATGGTTCTTTGTTTGAAGGTTGAGGATCAAGGCTTGAGCTTCAAGAGGGTTACCGGACACACACCCCACCGTGAATCACGAACGCCGGTTTCGGGAACCGGCTTTCTCTGGGAGGATGTTTTCAGAACCGCCTTTGGGGCAGCAGGGTATAAGGAAGAGGTTTCAAGAGAAGGTACTTATATCTCTACCTCGTCTAACCTACTTTTGCGAATCCCCTGATTCTTCGAGTAGGCCTGTGGGATTTGGGTGCAGGGTTCCGGTATGCCTATGCTACTGTAGGGTTGCGCAACAGCCTACTTCGAGGATCAGGGGACTTAGTGATTTCGAGCTTGGAATGAAGTCCCTCATTGCGCGGTAAAGGTACTTAACTAGGTTAGCGCTTTAAAGCCTCTGGAAATCATATCCTGTTCGGCCCAGTACGGAAAATACAAAAATATTCCCAAGGCATACCTAGTTAATTTTGCCGGTTATGAGCAGGAATGGCTATAGTTTAATCTGAAAACCCAAACCTGAATTTCGGCACATTGGAATCCATTCTAAAACAGACACCTGCAACCATCCTCCTGAAATCAAGCGGATGCCTCGAAGGGGGCGAGGATGCTGTGATGCCAGCATCCTCGTAGCCGACCGGTGCTTATTGCTCAGGGTCCAAGGCCCTACACCCTAAACTAATCTTTCATGAGAAGAATGGAGCTTCAATTGTTATGCTCATGAATATACCTGAGTCATATCCAGGAATCTTGAGGAATGTTACTACCGAGACCCCCCCCCCTGTATTCGGGCTTTTCGGGCTTAAGGTTGGCTGAGGGCTTTAAGGGTTCAAGATTGAGGCTTCTGGCTTCCCCACCCTTAACAACCCCCCCCCCCCTCCTGAACCCTAAACCNACCCCCCCCCCCCTCCTAAACCCTAAACCCTAAACCCCAAAACCCAAAACCCTAAAACCCTATAAGCACCACCCTAAGGGTCTCCTCCTTAAGGGTCTCCTCAGGAGTCTCCTAGGCTCTTTTGAGCCCCAGAAACCCTACATTTTCAGATCCCCAAACCGTGACGGACCCTTAGGGTAAACCCTAAACCCTAAATCCGAAACCCTAAGTTTTAAACCCTAAGCCCGAAACCCTAAGCCTCAAACCCTAAACCCTAAGCCACTTGGGTAAACTTAAAGCCCAGAGGAGGCCTCCCGGCCACGGCTGCTTGGAGACCCGTCCGAGGATGCACTGCAGGCCTAACCCACGACCCGGAGAGCCCACTTGGAGGGTCGGGGGACTTAGCAAGGCTCCTTAAAGGGATCCTTAAAGGGATCTATAGAGAGGATTTTATAAGGGATCTACAAGTCAGGTATGGACTTTGTAAGTAGGTAACAAGTAGAGTTGCAAATCCCGAAGCTGTTTGGACACCGAAACGCTCTGAGGAGCCTGTAATACATGATGAGTGTGATTCTCTCTATAAAGCATCGTAAGTGATCTATGAAAGGGTAGTTGACTCCTGGAGTTAACCCCAACTCAGAAGCACAAGCGTCTGAACCCGAACCCACGAGGCCAGAAACGAACGGTTTAGGGTTTAGGGTCGTTAAGACTGGGTTTGCAGGTTGTCTGCCCATACTTTCTTAAAGACTTTCTAGGGTCTCTGACGGGTTTCAGAGGGGCCTTCTTCATAATTATATGGTTACCTGCCGGTGTGTAGAATGTTGAAAAGCTTTTACACTAAGGTTCCCACTATCGACTTAGAAATGCAAAAATCCTTTTGCTTGGTCAAGGGTGCCACTGGGCGATGCCATAGAATCAAGAACTTTGCTTGATTGTAAAGCGCACAGGGGGGGATTAATATGACTTCCCCATTGTACAGTGGTTTCCGAGTATGTGGAAGCCAGATCCAAAGGAAACAAACACCACAACAAACTACTTCATCCAACGCTTGCTCAACCCTTAGACATCGGATTCCGGCCTGGTACCCTGATTGTATCTTGAATTCCTTCCGGGTAGAGGGACGTGAAACCATTTCAGGGTAATTACATGTCGTCCGCAACTCCTAGACCCTAACCCATAGCATTCATTCAGAACGATTGCAGGTACTCTTGAAGGAATGTTGAAAGGAAATGTTGTCCGTAAGGTATACCTGTAGCTCCGAACCCTGCATTATAATAGTAGGCTATCATCCCTTAATAACTGTAGAGGGTCTAACCCTTGAAGCAGTAGGTTTTCGGATACAGAACCTAAACCCCGTAAACCCTCAACAGCTAAGACAGATCAGACAGCTGGGAACCCAGGCGGAGCCGGGTCGACGTGGTGGTGACAGCGTGCAGCCCGGCGGGCTGCGCATCTGTCAGAAGCTTACTTGGAGGGTCGGGGGACTTACTACGTCGTTATGTTATAGAGTTATACCCTAAGGCTCCGGGACCCTTGTAGCGAGATCCCAAACCTTAGCCCCCAAAGCCCAAACCCTCCCGCAGAAAGCCCATGACCCTCTCGGGAGCCTTAGGGAATTACCATAACCGTAACCCCAACTAGCATCCCTTTCAGGGTACTCATAAGTCTACTTATCACCTACTTACAAAGTCCCCGAACCATCCAAGTACTGCTTGGGGTTTGGGGCATGGGGCTTGGGGTGCAGGAGACCCTCTAGGCAGTCGTACCTTGCTTTGGATAACTTATACTTCGGTTCGGACCCGGCTGCAAGAAACGAAGGTGCCCCAGCTAGGAACTACGGTTTTGGATTCCGTGCTCGCTAGACCCTGCACCGTATCTCTGCGAGAGGGTTTTGAAGACGGGCTTTCGAGGTTGTGAGCTTTAAGGCTTACACAGACCTAAAGAGCTTAGGTCGAGGTCGACTAATGGCTCATCTACGGGTTCAAACGGAGACTCTGCAGCAGCCAGCAGCACACCAATAAATGAAAAGGACAACGACTGCGATGAGGACGACGACCGCCGACAACAACACCAACAACAGGAGCAACGGCGGCTCAGGTTGGAACCCTAAAGCCTTACACCCTAGACCCCATAAACCCTAAAGACTAAACCCTAAGCCCTGAACCCTAAACCCTTAACCCTAAACCCGAGACCCTAAACCCTAAACTCTAAAACCCTAAAACCCTAAGCCCTGAACCCTAAAGGCTCAAAGCAGCACTGTGACTTCATGCGGGGCCTTCCGACCGGCGTTGAAATGAAGACGAAGTTGTGCTGACTTCGCCTGGGTTCAGGGTTTAGGGTTTAGGGTTTTAGGGTTTTAAGGGGTTTAGGGCGTTTATGGTTTAGGGCTTTAGGGGTTTAGGGTTTAGGGTCAGGCTCCATGGTAGTTCCTTTTTTGGGGTTCATATTTAGAACCCAAAATAAAGGAACTACTATGGAGCCTACGGCTACAGTGTCGGCCTTACTCCGAGGTGAGGTTCAGGGGAAAGCTTCTTTAGAAGGTGCTAGAAGATTCTATAGCCGTCTATACAGACAAAGCCCGCCAGCGTTGCGTGGACCACCTGGGCTTGGTGCTGCAAGGGCAGCGGCCCCCGCCGGTCCACTCCCAGCCCGCTATAACTGGAGAGGTCTTCTGGGATCGTCCGTGGAGCTGGAGCGTGATGCCAGTACGTCAGTTCGTAAAACCTCACAGCGCGCTGCTTTGCACCCAGGAAGAAAGACGACGCCCTCCATGACACGTGGCATGTCCATGCCCCGCAGCAGCGCACAGAAGGCCGCAGTTAGGTCAAATAGTTGCAGGATCCACATCCCAGAGGCTCCTCATATACTACCATTATGGAATTTGGTCCCAAAAAGCCATCCTTATTATGGTTTTAGGGACCGAATCGCATAATGGTAGTATATGAGGAGCCTCTGGGCATGCAACCAAAAGTGGCGGCTACCAGAGCTCCGCAGGATCCGAAATCTGGAACCTGGCACAGCGCGGACCACGACATGCGGCCATGCAGAGCGAAGATATGCCCTAAATCCCAAACTCTAAACCACGGCTAACTGGGAGCGCTTCAAGGTTACGGCTGGATGGCTCAAGCTTGTCCCTGTAGAAACTAGAATTAGAAGCCTTCCGTTAGCAAATCCCTTCAAAACCGCAAACCCCTAGGTGTTGGGGAAAGGTTTAATTGCCTTATAATATAACCTCCCAAAACAACCTACGTGCTGAGGACTTAGTATCTAAAGTAATGAAAATAAGGAAACTGTAAATAGTAAAATATTGGAATTATATGGTTCAGGCAGGGTCTACGTCACCGTAAGCGCTAGAGCCCTGAACCCGGAACCCTGGTCAACCCTACGTATTACAGCCCTTGAAAACCCCGTAATCCAGGACCCTGAACCAGCACCCATAGAAATCGTAAAGCTGCTGGACCCTACACGACAAAGCCCGTACTCAACCTAAACCGTAAACCCTAAACCCCCAACAGGGAAATCAAGACCTTAACCCTATCTAAACCAGTGACTAAAGCACATAAAATTGCTCCACGACCCTATAGAACCTAAGTCCCAAATCCCCCCCAAACCCTACAGTGCCCGTATAGTATCCGGAGAGGAACGCGAAACCTTAAACACACCCTAAACCCTAAACCCCTAAACCCTAAACCCTAAACCCCTAAACCCCTAAACCCTAAACCCTAAACCCTAAAACCCTAAACCCTAAACCCCTAAACCCCTAAACCCTAAACCCCTAAACCCTAAACCCTAAACCCCTAAACCCTAAACCCCTAAACCCTAAACCCTAAGCCCCTAAACCCCTGAAAACCCACAACACGAAAATCTGGGTGCCCAGCCAAGTTAAATGGGCTCCCAAGGTCGATCGTGATTGGCCGAGCACCCTCCTCTGAGAAGTTTCAGGGTTCGGGGTTTAGGGTTTAGGGGTTTAGGGTTAGGGGTTTAGGGTTTAGGGTTTAGGGGTTTAGGGTTTTGGGTTTTAGGGGTTTAGGGTTTAGGGTTTAGGGGTTTAGGGTTTAGGGTTTAGGGTTTAGGCTGCAATAATTATTGAACTTCTTGAAGGATCATGGGATTTAATAAATATATAATTATAGGGATATAAGTAACTTATGTAACTACTCGATTACGGGTTATACCTTGCCTTACTTGTAATTCAGGGATCATAACCTACTACAAGTATTTGTAGGTTTGGGGATACAGCTACATAAAGCAATACCAATGACCTAATGTAAGCACGCGCAACATGACTCTAAATCCCTGTAGGTTCCCAACGCAGCTCTGAAATACCAATAAAATGCCTCTAAGATCCCCTAAGGGTCCATGTACCCAAATCCTATATACTTCGGCCATAAAGTAATCCCTATATAGGTACTCTGGGACCTAAGCTTTTTGGAGTTTATTATATTTGGGTACATGGACCTTCTGGGTACCAGTCCCAGGGTAAGGCCCGGATCCGAGCAGGACCCTGAGGCCCGAACCTGCACGCGAAGATCTGACAATCAAACCAAAGACCTAAACCCGAGATTCTATTCTGTACCCTGAGGGTCCTAACACTTTAGGGAACCTCAAAATTGAGGGTTTCTGAGACCCCAAAGAGATCCAAGGACTCTCCCTAGGACATTCCGGACCCTCCTAAAGAGATACCTGGACCCTTAGGGTACCAAACAAAATGCAACCAAGAGCTTAACCCGAAGTTCTAAGCCCTAATTACCAAAAAGTTGAGACCCATAAACACATAAACCCCAAAGCCCTTAGACCCAAACCCTAACCCCAAAGATCCAAACACTAGAAACCCGAGAAAGCGCCTCCCAGTAGGTGCCCTGACGCGCAGCCGAGGCCTGAAAATATAGCAGTTTAGGAGTTTGGGGTTTAGGGGTTCAGGGTTTCGGGGATTAATTAGGGGTTTAGGGGTTTAGGGTCGGAAGGGGCTCCTTGTCAGAATTGTACTGCACTACCCGGAACCCTAAACCCTTAAATACTATACTTCCTATTCTGATTGAACAGTGCCACTTCGGGGAGGTTCGGTGCTTCGGGCTGTAGGGTCTGTGGGCTATAGCCCTGAGGCTCCAAGTACCCAAATAGTAGGGTTTCAAGGTCCCCAAACCATTCAGAGTATGGATTTTGGGACCTAAAACCCTACTAGTTGGGTACTTGGACCCTCTGGGTAGGGTTTCTATATCTATATACAATACCCATATATCTATATGTCGGTTTCTCTAAGGAGTATTCTCTCTCGCCTTCGGTCTCTCCATATACACATGTATGCAGGCTGTATATAGGGATTTTAGGGGTTGAGGCTTTCAGGCTTTAAGCTGTAGGGTTTTAAGGTTCGGGGGTTTAGGGTTTAGGGTTTCATCGTTTAGGGCAACGAATTTCAGTGTGGAGTTCCAGCATTGGGCTTCGGGTTTAAAGGCTATAGGATTCAGGACCCAGGTCCCAACAGTACACGGTTTTAGTTGACGGGCTAGAGGTGCAAGGATTTAGGGCTGGAGGCTTTAGTGCCTTGAGGAGTTAGGGATTAGAAATTTAAGGACTTGGGTTTGCATGAAGTTTCGGGGTTGGGAATAAGCCGTCAAGGAGCTGTGTTTGCCGGTCCGAGGTACGTCCCTTGACAAGACCGAATGAAGGGAAGTGCATGCTTCCCGTTTTATGCCCAGCCTGCTTAAGCCAAACTTTCCAAACCGGAATGCAGAGCCATCTGCAGCACGCGAAGCTGCTCTCGGGCTCCGCGGCGGCCTGGCGCCGATCGACGATCAGGAGGACTTTACATGATTCTCATCCTTTCACACGCGCCTTATTTAAAGCTTCCATGACATTTTCCCTGTCAAACGCAAAGCGGACCACCAGGCTTCATCCTTTGACTGCAAGGCAGAGAGTACCTCCAAGTGAGCAAGCTCGGCACGTGGTAGTATTTTCACTTCCCAAAGGGTCCAAGTATCATTATGGTATATACTTATAGGGTATTTTGGGGGTCTAAGTATATACCATAGTGATACTTGGACCCTTTGGGCTTCAGGCCCTGCAGAACTTGGTGGCTCTGGAAGAGCCTTCGCGGGGCTGAGCCGTTCTACCGCGGCATGGGACTCTGCAGCCCGGCCAAGCGGTCGCGCTCCGGGGTCGTACCACAAGCCCTAAGCCCTAAACCTTATATATAATTCGAGAAAAGAGCCGCCATTCACATGGAAATGCTAAGGACCTTAATGTAACCAGACCCTAAGCTGCAAAGAAAGGCCAGCCCTAAATCATAAACACGGTTAATAGGGTCTAGGCCCCAGGGTTTAGGGTTAAAGGCCCTATAAACACTAAATCCGAAACCCTCGGCAGCCGCACCTGCAGCGCCATGTCTGCGTCTTGGAACTGCACCTGCCATCCCCCACTTCCGGGCTCAGGGTGCTTGAGTTTAGGGTTTAGGGTAAGGCTTAGGGAAATTAGGGTCTATAGGGGTTTAGGGTAGGGTTTACGACAATTCGACAACCTTCGAAAGAGTACCAATATCCGAAGCAAAAGGGTTTAGGGTTTAGGGTAAAGGAGCACTCCAAACCGGAAATGCCTGTCCCTGACACTTCCAAGGGGTTTAGGCTGGAGGGTTGAGTCAGGGTGCTGACGACAACAGATTGCCTTCAAGGGTTCCTTAACAGTCCCTACGACTCCATGTGCCCATATAGTAGGTACTTAGGCCTTAAAGGGGTCCCTAATGGTTACTTTAAGGCTTAAGTACCTACTATATGGGTGCATGGAGCCTTTGGGAGTGCTAAGGGTTCTGCAAGACTTGTAGAGCTTCACAAGTGTTCTTAAGATAGGGGCCTTAGAAATAGAAAAGGGCTTTGGCGTGCAATATACCACTGCTGTACAGGGAGTATACTTTTTTCGCGACATAGTATGAATGGTGTACTCACCAATTCCTCCACAAGCCCTCACCAAGATTTTCAGAACACCTACACTGATTACCCTCAGCCCAGATATACCAGCCGCAGTGTCCAAGTCCGAAAGTGCACCTGGTTTCATTCTCAGCTTCGGTACGCGCCTCTTCCCGATGTCCAACAACCCGGCAAGCTTCAAAACGCTCCCCTGCACCCACCGAGCCGTCGACCAAGAGAACCCCACTCCCTGTGGGTCCATGTGCTCAGAGAGTACATACTCGGCCCCAAAGTACCGATATACGGACTACTTTAAGGCAAGAGTATATAGCATTTGGGCACATCGACCCTTAGGGAATGGACGTGGATGCTCAAGGAAATAAATCGCACAGATGTATACTGAAGTAAACCAAACACCAAAGTTGCCTGGGCATCAAAATAGCCCAAAAGCCTTAAATAGTATGTTCTTTGGGCCCAAAAGCCTTTATATATGAGCCCTTAGAGCCCTAGGGGTTGCCAAAGCCTTTGCCCCACGCCCAAGTCTCCTGATTCTCCGAACTCTACCTTAAGGGTCCTAACACTTTAGGGAACCTCAAAATGTAGGATTTCTGAGACCCCAAAGAGACCCAAGGGCTCTCCCTAGGAGATTCCGGACCCTCCTAAGGAGATACCTGGACCCTTAGGGNAGGGTCCTAACACTTTAGGGAACCTCAAAATGTAGGATTTCTGAGACCCCAAAGAGACCCAAGGGCTCTCCCTAGGAGATTCCGGACCCTCCTAAGGAGATACCTGGACCCTTAGGGTAAGCAGTAATCAATGTCCCGGACCTCACCCTGAACCTCAAATCCTAAACCTTACTGTAACTTCCCAAAAGGAACCAAAGGAACCTTCAAGGAGCCCCGAAAAGAGACGTCAAACAAAACCTTACAGATCCCTCGTAAAGAACCCTTGTACATCCCTTAAAAAGAACCCGCATAGATCCCTCAAAAAGAGGCCTTAAAAGAACCGTAATATAGGGGCAATAATGATCAGAATAGGGTCTTGGGGTCCACTATACTATACTTATAATAACGCGCCGTCATCGTGTTCGCGAGCGCGCAAGGCGCGCTTGCGAGAGGATACGAAAACCCTGTGTTTTGTGGGATAGAATAGCATTGTGGTCATGTTGAAGCAAGAAAATCGCGGAAATTACAGCAGTTGGCCTTTAGGGTTTTCAACATATTTGGGAGTGTGACAGTTGCGAAAAACCCTGTGTTTTGTAGGCTAGAATAGCATTGTGGCCATGTTGAACCAAGAAAATGTCTGATCTGGACGTTATCATGGTTGGCACATGGATGCTCTGCGGGAATGGATGGAGTCTGATCTGGACGTTATCATGGTTGGCACATGGATGCTCTGCGGGAATGGAAGGAGTCTGATCTGGACGTTATCATGGTTGGCACATGGATGCTCTGCGAGAATGGACGGAGCCTGATCTGGACGTTATCATGGTTGGCACATGGATGCTCTGCGGGAATGGACGGAGTCTGATCTGGACATTATCATGGTTGGCACATGGATGCTCTGCGGGAATGGATGGAGTCTGATCTCAACGTTATCATGGTTGGCACATGGATGCTCTGCGGGAATGGATGGAGTCTGATCTGGACGTTATCATGGTTGGCACATGGATGCTCTGCGGGAATGGATGGAGTCTGATCTGGACGTTAT